>OX328126.1:101456144-101758644 GCA_946811695.1 Gonocerus acuteangulatus
TGCTCCTAGCCCCTCCTAATGCTCCCAGCCCCTCCAATGCTCACAGCCCCTCCAATGCTCCCAGCCCCTCCAATGCTCCCAGCCCCTCCAAATGCTTCTAGCCCCTCCAAATGCTCCTAGCCCCTCCTAATGCTCCCAGCCCCTCCAATAGCTCACAGCCCCTCCAATAGCTCACAGCCCCTCCAATGCTCCCAGCCCCTCCAAATGCTCACAGCCCCTCCAAATGCTCACAGCCCCTCCAAATGCTCACAGCCCCTCGAAATGCTCACAGCCCCTCCAATGCTCCCAGCCCCCCCCCCCCCCAATGCTCCCAGCCGCCCCCGAAATTATTTAATATATACGCCCGTACTTTTATGTGAATAAACAATAAGTTTTCGTTACTTTAATTGCCTCACACACTTCTAGAACAAATACAGATAAAATTTGCTTGGAAAATCTTGAACTATACATAAGACTTTTAAACAATTCTTCACTTGCAAGAAACCCTAAAGTAGTAGAACGTTTTACGGGGGGAGAAATTCAATTTATAAAGTTTGTCTTTTTTTAAACACCCTTGGTCCAACCATTTGCAAAAGATTCTCAAAATCTTGAGGCCTAATTCTTATAAAGTTGATAAATCCAATTCTAACTTCAAGTCGCAATGTGTTTGCACGCTTTATTGTTGGTTCTGAACAATTTTCAGTAGTAACACCTTCTTGGTTTTTTCATATTTCGATTTTTAATTAACAGTAATAAAGATAGAGAAACACCTGAGAGGCCAGCTCAGGGTTCCAGTTCGAGGGAACTGGCTATCTAGTGTGGACTCGATACATTGTTGCGGGACAGCCCCGAATCTGACGCGCAACATTGTTGCGGGACAGCTCCCAGTGTCCCGCAACAATGTTGCGCAACTTTGATTCTCAGTGTGTACTAGGCTTTAAGTCGACATTGTCTCCATGTCGACCAACATCCTTAATGTTCCCACGAGCCACTTCTAGGAATCCCCCCGGAAGAGCGTGTGAACACGGACCAAGACTCTATAAGAAGGAAATGATACCAATCAGAAGACTACCCAGTCACTGCTCCCGATAAATACTCCTAGTAAATGGGGGTGTGAAGTCCCTCATACATCACGGCACGGTAGCTTTGTCTTCATCGTACGAGCAATCTAGGTTTATTAAGAACAACAAGTCTAGATAATAACACCACTCCTTTATCTTTAACCTTCCAACATAAACCGAATCCAAACCTTCCAGTCCAAAGTCCTTCGCCGGATCCTTAATGCTCCCTTCTACGTCAACAATAATATCATCCACCGAGACCTCGAAATTCCCGTTGTCGCTGAATTAGCTAAATCCCGATTCTCCACTTTTCATTCCAAGCTATCCTTTCATCCCAATCCTCTTGCTCAATCTCTTTCCACAGATGCGATCCCTTCCAATCCTCCGAGACGCTTGAAAAGAAAGTGGCCTAAAGACCAACTGTAATAAATAAAGCATTATTAATTCCTTGTGGAGTGCCAGCAATGGCTGCCTTCTCCCTAAGGAGCTATTCTTTCATCCCAATCCTCTTGCCCAATCCCTTTCCACAGATGCGATCCCTTCCAATCCCCCGAGACGCTTGAAAAGAAAGTGGCCTAGAGACCAACTGTAATAAATAAAGCATTATTAATTCCTTGTGGAGTGTCAGCAATGGCTGTCTTCTCCCTAAGGAGCTATCCTTTCATCCCAATCACCATGCCCAATCCCTTTCCACAGATGCGATCCCTTCCAATGCCCCGAGACGCCTGAAAAGAAAGTGGCCTAGAGACCAACTGTAATAAATAAAGCATTATTTATTCTTGTGGAGTGTCAGGAATGGCTGCCTTCTCCCTAAGGAGCTATCCTTTCATCCCAATCGCCTTGCCCAATCCCTTTCCACAGATGCGATCCCTTCCAATCCCACGAGACGCCTGAAAAGAAAGTGGCCTAGAGACCAACTGTAATAAATAAAGCATTATTAATTCCTTGTGGAGTGTCAGCAATGGCTGTCTTCTCCCTAAGGAGCTATCCTTTCATCCCAATCGCCTTGCCCAATCCCTTTCCACAGATGCGATCCCTTCCAATCCCCCGAGACGCCTGAAAAGAAAGTGGCCTAGAGACCAACTGTAATAAGTAAAGCATTATTAATTCCTTGTGGAGTGAAGCAATGGCTGCCTTCTCCCTAAGGAGCTATCCTTTCATCCCAATCGCCTTGCCCAATCCCTTTCCACAGATGCGATCCCTTCCAATCCCCCGAGACGCCTGAAAAGAAAGTGGCCTAGAGACCAACTGTAATAAGTAAAGCATTATTAATTCCTTGTGGAGTGAAGCAATGGCTGCCTTCTCCCTAAGGAGCTATTCTTTCATCCCAATCACCTGCCCAATCCCTTTCCACAGATGCGATCCCTTCCAATCCCCCGAGACGCTTGAAAAGAAAGTGGCCTAGAGACCAACTGTAATAAATAAAGCATTATTAATTCCATGTGGAGTGTCAGCAATGGCTGCCTTCTCCCTAAGGAGCTATCCTTTCATCCCAATCGCCTTGCCCAATCCCTTTCCACAGATGCGATCCCTTCCAATGCCCCGAGACGCCTGAAAAGAAAGTGGCCTAGAGACCAACTGTAATAAATAAAGCATTATTTATTCTTGTGGAGTGTCAGGAATGGCTGCCTTCTCCCTAAGGAGCTATCCTTTCATCCCAATCGCCTTGCCCAATCCCTTTCCACAGATGCGATCCCTTCCAATCCCACGAGACGCCTGAAAAGAAAGTGGCCTAGAGACCAACTGTAATAAGTAAAGCATTATTAATTCCTTGTGGAGTGAAGCAATGGCTGCCTTCTCCCTAAGGAGCTATCCTTTCATCCCAATCGCCTTGCCCAATCCCTTTCCACAGATGCGATCCCTTCCAATCCCCCGAGACGCCTGAAAAGAAAGTGGCCTAGAGACCAACTGTAATAAGTAAAGCATTATTAATTCCTTGTGGAGTGAAGCAATGGCTGCCTTCTCCCTAAGGAGCTATCCTTTCATCCCAATCACCTTGCCCAATCCCTTTCCACAGATGCGATCCCTTCCAATCCCACGAGACGCCTGAAAAGAAAGTGGCCTAGAGACCAACTGTAATAAATAAAGCATTATTAATTCCTTGTGGAGTGTCAGCAATGGCTGCCTTCTCCCTAAGGAGCTATCCTTTCATCCCAATCGCCTTGCCCAATCCCTTTCCACAGATGCGATCCCTTCCAATCCCCCGAGACGCCTGAAAAGAAAGTGGCCTAGAGACCAACTGTAATAAATAAAGCATTATTAATTCCTTGTGGAGTGTCAGCAATGGCTGCCTTCTCCCTAAGGAGATATGCTTTCATCCCAACCGCCTTGCCCAATCCCTTTCCACAGATGCGATCCCTTCCAATCCCACGAGACGCCTGAAAAGAAAGTGGCCTAGAGACCAACTGTAATAAATAAAGCATTATTAATTCCTTGTGGAGTGTCAGCAATGGCTGCCTTCTCCCTAAGGAGCTATCCTTTCATCCCAATCGCCTTGCCCAATCCCTTTCCACAGATGCGATCCCTTCCAATCCCCCGAGACGCCTGAAAAGAAAGTGGCCTAGAGACCAACTGTAATAAGTAAAGCATTATTAATTCCTTGTGGAGTGTCAGCAATGGCTGTCTTCTCCCTTCTGTTCTTCCATGTGCAATAGTTATTATGTATCTACCTATTTACTTATTGTATTATATGTCATATGTATACAGATTGTAAATATTCAATAAAAAGTCCATTATCTTTAGTAAAACATTGTAGCGTATTAAATATTTTGTTGCTTAACCCTTGGTGTGTATAAAGTGTTTGACAGCTGGTTATTTATTTTCCATTTGGGCAAAAAGCTAATTGTTTTGGTCCAAAATAAAAATGATTTTTGTTTGTTTGTTTGCTCGATTAGCACCGAGCTATTTACGGGTTTCCACCTTTAGAAACACCACAATGGAACAGGGCATTTCTTTAGCAAGCCCATTGCTGAATGACGTCGTTCTGCCACAAGCAGGGCTAGAAACCGCAATTAACCCAGAGGAATCCAGCAAGCCTTGCTATTAAACCGCAGGAGATTCCTAATAATATTTTTTTTTTTTTTTTAAAGTTTCTTCCAAATATTAACTGTTAACAAATATAATTTTATTTTGTAATCAATAGGCTTTTCTTATCAGACTAAAATAAGTAATTTGTTTCAAAATATTGTTGAAGGACTTGGACTTGTAAACGAAGAGATTAGTGTGGATATTGGAATCCGAAAGAAGCTATCATCGTTTCAGCTTTCTACGTTTGAAACGACCTTGGAGTCCATCAATTCCGCAGAGTTGATGCAGGCTTAAATAACCGCAGGTAAACGCTCCATCATCAATCACACGTGTGAAACGAAGACACCTCATCACGGACACGAGTCTCGAGATATTTCTCCCGACTCCATACCTCCATCGAATCATTAACACCACGAAGTGTCACATTTCCCAAACTTATCTCTCCTCGGAACGCTAATTAAATAGTTGTTTCGGTGTCCTATCACGCTTTTCCTCGCTCGTTGTCATTGTTCCTATGTCGATGTCCTGGTCTTATCACAGGAACCCATCGGCCATCAATCATCGGGAGATGTCGGGCAAGTCGCCGGAACTTGTGTCCGATCTGCCCGGGCTTTGGCGGTTCCCTTTCTCTCTGGCTCCGAGATTCGACAAGGTGGCGCAACCTGGTTGACAAATGACACAGGCCAACGGAAATATAGCTTTACCCTTTCTATTTTGTGTTTTACTTTTACAAGCGTTGCCCTTGGAGTACTCTAGACTTGGATTCCTAGTTCTAACAACAATCAAATATGCCAAAGAAACAGAATAATTTAATACAGCTCTCTACCACAACATTCAAATTTATGGGTTGGTGTGATGATCTGTGGTTCCCTGAGGTAGTCCAACAATCCGATCTCTGGAAATAGTTGCTTAGTCCAATTATTTCTTGCTTGACAGAAGTATTTGTAGGTCTAACAAAACCAACGTCCCTTTTCCATCATACCCAGGAAACAGGAATCTCCCTGGGCAGTGTGAAACTACCAATTATTCACGCCCTATATACTTTGCCAAAAGTAAACATCCGAAAAACTTTATGGTAGACTTTTTCCACCAAGAGCATGTACAAGATCAGACGGGTGCAACAAAGGGAAATCATTGAATTCGTAAAAGTGGAGCAGAACTGAACCACTATGTCATATCAAAATCAGTCCCGCAACGCGCCAAGAAGGCCCAGAGGGGCAGATACTGTAGAGGTATCTGATTCATGACCATAAGGCAAACTAGGGAGATAGTGTGGACAGTATTATGCTCCGACCGCCTGATTTTCCCTTGCTTCTTGGGCTGCTAGGCTCATCAGCACCAAGGTACCCATTAAATAACGATCAGGGAGGCCGAATCCAACCCATGAACTAAGACACTAGAAGATAAAAATCTTTAGTACTATGCTCGGGATTTGAACTCAGGTCCTCCAACATATTAGTCCAATGGTCCTACTCTGGCATACATAATCCATTATTAGAACACTTCTAAAGAATGTAGCAACTGATTTTGTAATCATGAAAGTAGTTTTGAAACATTTGCTTAAATTATTCTAAATACAAGGCAATGAAAATAACCCTTGCTCAAATTCATATGCATACGTTTTTGATGTCATAATCATTTTTGAATTTTGAGTAAAATGAATATGAAATATCAGAAGGAAGAAGAGTTTGGTTAATCAGAAAATCTATTTGGAGTAATGGTATGGCGTAATCCCCACTCCATTCCAAAATACCAATGCTCTGAAATATTATGCCAGGGAGGAACAATAACCAGCTGTTAGTTTATTTATTAAGGTTTTATGATATTTGAGTAAATTTGTTTGTAAAAAAAAAATAATTGAATCAAAGAAGGTTATTTCCATCATGAAGAATATGATAATTTACCCAGCTCTTGTGAAACAGACTTTTTTGGCGGTTATTCTGAAATGTATGATATAATTGGTATTCATAAACCTGTGTATTTGTTTCTGATACGTCTTCTGGTAGGATGGATACCGTTTCGAATTCCTATGTAAGCAAATGTTGCTTCGATTCCTTGCGGAAACGATGGATGTTCAGCAAGGTGGCAACCTATTAATAGCCCGGCCTAGACGCAGATGTACCGTAAAAAATGCGTTATCAAGAAATTAAAAAAAATTGAATATGAAGCATGACGAATTGACCATTAAATTTATTATATCATTAATGGCTATCGTATTTTTGGTCTGCTGTCGTTAGAACGACGCCGATTTGATCTTTAGTCATTAAAATAATGCAAATGAGCTCTTAATTCAAATGTTCAAAAAAAAAGGTTTAATCCGTTTAAAAGGAAACGAGACTTTTTAAAGGTTTTGCTGTTAAATTGACATTAATTGTCTGTCGGGAATACTAAAACATTTCTCGAGCTACTGGTTGTGCAAGAACCGCTGTCCTTCTGACGTTAAGTCTGCTAAGATATCTTAGCTCTGACGTATCGGGAGACGTCGGGTATAATTAGTTCTTGACGGGTAGACGAGGCGATGAAGTCACATCAAGTTAAGATCTGACTTCATTCTTAGCACGTCTGCTTATTTAGGGTGTCGTCGGAACGCAGAAACTATAACCTGTTTCGCTTTCGGCATGGTGTTATCTTCAGTTTCAGGATCGTTACGACCCCCTTTTGTCGTCTGTTTCATAGCTGTAATTCGGGAAATTTTGTATTAGAATTTTTACAACTACTAAAAAAACTGTTTCTTTACATAGCCATTCGCCGTATTTACATGACCATTCGCCGTATTTACATGACCATTCGCCGTATTTACATGACCATTCGCCGTATTTACATGGCCATTCGCCGTATGGACATGACCATTCGCCGTATTTACATGGCCATTCGCCGTATGGACATGACCATTCGCCGTATTTACATGACCATTCGCCGTATGGACAAGACCATTCGCCGTATTTACATGACCATTCGCCGTATTTACATGACCATTCGCCGTATGGACATGACCATTCGCCGTATTTACATGGCCATTCGCCGTATGGACATGACCATTCGCCGTATTTACATGGCCATTCGCCGTATGGACATGACCATTCGCCGTATTTACATGACCATTCGCCGTATGGACAAGACCATTCGCCGTATTTACGTGACTATTCGCCGTATTTACATGAACATTCGCCGTATGGACATGACCATTCGCCGTATTTACATGGCCATTCGCCGTATTTACATGACCATTCGCCGTATTTACATGACCATTCGCCGTATGGACATGACCATTCGCCGTATTTACATAGCCATTCGCCGTATTTACATGACCATTCGCCGTATTTACATGACCATTCGCCGTATGGACATGGCCATTCGCCGTATTTACATGGCCATTCGCCGTATGGACATGACCATTCGCCGTATTTACATGGCCATTCGCCGTATGGACATGACCAATCGCCGTATTTACATGACCATTCGCCGTATTTACATGGCCATTCGCCGTATTTACATGACCATTCGCCGTATTTACATGACCATTCGCCGTATGGACATGACCATTCGCCGTATTTACATAGCCATTCGCCGTATTTACATGACCATTCGCCGTATTTACATGACCATTCGCCGTATGGACATGACCATTCGCCGTATTTACATGGCCATTCGCCGTATGGACATGACCATTCGCCGTATTTACATGGCCATTCGCCGTATGGACATGACCATTCGCCGTATTTACATGACCATTCGCCGTATGGACAAGACCATTCGCCGTATTTACGTGACTATTCGCCGTATTTACATGACCATTCGCCGTATGGACATGACCATTCGCCGTATGGACATGACCATTCGCCGTATTTAAATGACCATTCGCCGTATGGACATGACCATTCGCCGTATTTACATGACCATTCGCCTTATTTACATGACCATTCGCCGTATGGACATGACCATTCGCCGTATTTACATGGCCATTCGCCGTATGGACATGACCATTCGCCGTATTTACATGACCATTCGCCGTATGGACATCACCATTCGCCGTATTTACGTGGCCATTCGCCGTATGGACATGACCATTCGCCGTATTTACATGACCATTCGCCGTATTTACATGGCCATTCGCCGTATGGACAAATAGGGAGTCAAAGGCCATTTTAAGGAGTGATACTACCTTATAACTTTTTTTTACCATTTTTTGAAGACTAATCACTCACTTAAAGACTTTCTTAACTAATCAAAAATTATATCAAAGAGAGTTTATGGGAAGAAAAATTCTTTAAATGGGCAAAAAATACTCTCTTCCGATGCCAAGGGAACGCGTGCTGATTTAAATATAATTTCTTGAGCGTACTTCGAATGGTCCCTTTTTAATTCTTAATTTTTTTATTCATTTCATAATAAAAACCCATTATAAAGTCGTTTTCTCAAAACTTTGTTTTTCAAATCGGGCGATACTCTGGCGTCTTCAATTTCAGCTCCATCAACTTCAAATCGGGCGATACTCTGGCGTCTTCAATTTCAGCTCGATCAACTTGAAATCGGGCGATACTCTGGCGTCTTCAATTTCAGCTCGATCAACTTCAAATCGGGCGATACTCTGGCGCCTTCAATTTCAGCTCGATCAACTTGGAATCGGGCGATACTCTGGCGTCTTCAATTTCAGCTCGATCAACTTCAAATCGGGCGATACTCTGGTGTCTTCAATTTCAGCTCGATCAACTTCAAATCGGGCGATACTCTGGCGTCTTCAATTTCAGCTCGATCAACTTCAAATCGGGCGATACTCTGGTGTCTTCAATTTCAGCTCGATCAACTTGAAATCGGGCGATACTCTGGCGTCTTCAATTTCAGCTCGATCAACTTCAAATCGGGCGATACTCTGGCGTCTTCAATTTCAGCTCGATCAACTTGGAATCGGGCGATACTCTGGCGTCTTCAATTTCAGCTCGATCAACTTCAAATCGGGCGATACTCTGGCGTCTTCAATTTCAGCTCGATCAACTTCAAATCGGGCTATACTCTGGTGTCTTCAATTTCAGCTCGATCAACTTGAAATCGGGCGATACTCTGGCGTCTACAATTTCAGCTCGATCAACTTCAAATCGGGCGATACTCTGGTGTCTTCAATTTCAGCTCGATCAACTTCAAATCGGGCGATACTCTGGTGTCTTCAATTTCAGCTCGATCAACTTGAAATCGGGCGATACTCTGGCGTCTTCAATTTCAGCTCGATCAACTTGAAATCGGGCGATACTCTGGCGTCTTCAATTTCAGCTCGATCAACTTCAAATCGGGCGATACTCTGGCGTCTTCAATTTCAGCTCGATCAACTTCAAATCGGGCGATACTCTGGCGTCTTCAATTTCAGCTCGATCAACTTGGAATCGGGCGATACTCTGGCGTCTTCAATTTCAGCTCGATCAACTTCAAATCGGGCGATACTCTGGCGTCTTCAATTTCAGCTCGATCAACTTCAAATCGGGCTATACTCTGGTGTCTTCAATTTCAGCTCGATCAACTTGAAATCGGGCGATACTCTGGCGTCTACAATTTCAGCTCGATCAACTTCAAATCGGGCGATACTCTGGTGTCTTCAATTTCAGCTCGATCAACTTCAAATCGGGCGATACTCTGGTGTCTTCAATTTCAGCTCGATCAACTTGAAATCGGGCGATACTCTGGCGTCTTCAATTTCAGCTCGATCAACTTGAAATCGGGCGATACTCTGGCGTCTTCAATTTCAGCTCGATCAACTTGAAATCGGGCGATACTCTGGCGTCTTCAATTTCAGCTCGATCAACTTCAAATCGGGCGATACTCTGGTGTCTTCAATTTCAGCTCGATCAACTTGAAATCGGGCGATACTCTGGTGTCTTCAATTTCAGCTCGATCAACTTCAAATCGGGCGATACTCTGGTGTCTTCAATTTCAGCTCGATCAACTTCAAATCGGGCGATACTCTGGTGTCTTCAATTTCAGCTCGATCAACTTCAAATCGGGCGATACTCTGGTGTCTTCAATTTCAGCTCGATCAACTTCAAATCGGGCGATACTCTGGCGTCTTCAATTTCAGCTCGATCAACTTCAAATCGGGCGATACTCTGGCGTCTTCAATTTCAGCTCGATCAACTTCAAATCGGGCGATACTCTGGTGTCTTCAATTTCAGCTCGATCAACTTCAAATCGGGCGATACTCTGGCATCTTCAATTTCAGCTCGATCAACTTCAAATCGGGCGATACTCTGGTGTCTTCAATTTCAGCTCGATCAACTTCAAATCGGGCGATACTCTGGCGTCTTCAATTTCAGCTCGATCAACTTCAAATCGGGCGATACTCTGGTGTCTTCAATTTCAGCTCGATCAACTTCAAATCGGGCGATACTCTGGCGTCTTCAATTTCAGCTCGATCAACTTCAAATCGGGCGATACTCTGGCATCTTCAATTTCAGCTCGATCAACTTCAAATCGGGCGATACTCTGGTGTCTTCAATTTCAGCTCGATCAACTTCAAATCGGGCGATACTCTGGCGTCTTCAATTTCAGCTCGATCAACTTCAAATCGGGCGATACTCTGGCGTCTTCAATTTCAGCTCGATCAACTTCAAATTTTAACCGTAGCTTTCTATTGATATTTGTTAGTAATGTACGAATGATTTTTTCGATTCATTGAATTATAACGATTTAATGACCGATTTTCGACGGATTTCTTAATAAAAAATGACTAAACATTTTTGAAAATATGAATATTTCTTAAAAATCCTACGTAGTTTACTAGATTTAGCCTTCTTCTTGTTTTCTGCATACTATTACCCTTTAAAAAATTGGGTAAATAGTGGGGGGGGGGGAGTGTTCGTCACAAACTGTATATATATATATATAGGGTGGCCCAAAAAAGCGGGACACAAGAAAAATATCCAGTAAAGTGTTGGAGATATCAAACTTTTTCAAATGAACAAAGTTGTAGTTCTTATCGAGACCTATAAAATAGTGCCCTCGGAAATAATAAAATAACCCTTCCAAAGGCTCAAATAGAGTTAAAGAGGAAACCCTTCCCTTCAAAGGTCTATTTAACACCTTACAATGGTTATTTTCATTTTTCCGAGGGTACCATTTCAAAGATCTCGACGAGAACTACTGCTTGGCTTCTTTGAAACGTCTTGATTCCTCCAACCGTTTAGTAGTTATGTATTTCTCTTGGGACCCGCTTATCTGACCCACCCTGAACTTATATATGGGGGCGAGGATAGCTGAGTGGTAGAGCACTGGACTAATATAGGGGCGAGGATAGCACAGTGGTAGAGCACTGGACTAATATCCTGGAGGACCTGAGCTCAAATACCGAGCTTAGTACTAAAGATTTATAGAGTATACTACAGGGGGAGGATAGCTCAGTGGTAGAGCACTGGACTAATAGGGGGCGAGGTTAGCTCAGTGGTAGAGCACTGGACTAATAGGGGGCGAGGTTAGCTCAGTGGTAGAGCACTGGACTAATAGGGGGCGAGGTTAGCTCAGTGGTAGAGCACTGGACTAATATCCTGGAGGACCTGAGCTCAAATACCGAGCTTAGTACTAAAGATTTATAGAGTATACTACAGGGGCGAGGATAGCTCAGTGGTAGAGCACTGGACTAATAGGGGGCGAGGTTAGCTCAGTGGTAGAGCACTGGACTAATAGGGGGCGAGGTTAGCTCAGTGGTAGAGCACTGGACTAATAGGGGGCGAGGTTAGCTCAGTGGTAGAGCACTGGACTAATAGGGGGCGAGGTTAGCTCAGTGGTAGAGCACTGGACTAATAGGGGGCGAGGTTAGCTCAGTGGTAGAGCACTGGACTAATAGGGGGCGAGGTTAGCTCAGTGGTAGAGCACTGGACTAATATCCTGGAGGACCTGAGCTCAAATACCGAGCTTAGTACTAAAGATTTATAGAGTATACTACAGGGGCGAGGATAGCTCAGTGGTAGAGCACTGGACTAATAGGGGGCGAGGTTAGCTCAGTGGTAGAGCACTGGACTAATAGGGGGCGAGGTTAGCTCAGTGGTAGAGCACTGGACTAATAGGGGGCGAGGTTAGCTCAGTGGTAGAGCACTGGACTAATATCCTGGAGGACCTGAGCTCAAATACCGAGCTTAGTACTAAAGATTTATAGAGTATACTACAGGGGCGAGGATAGCTCAGTGGTAGAGCACTGGACTAATATGCTGGAGGACCTGGGTTCAAATCCCGAACATAGTAATAAAGATTTTTTCTTCTAGTGTCTTCGTTCATGGGTTGAATTCGGCCACCCTGACCATTCGGCCAGCTGACCCTGGCCAAACCAGCCTTTCATTAATTGATTAATGGGTACCTTTGTGCTAATGACCCTTGCAGTCGAAGCACCAAAGGGGAATATCAGGCGGTCGGTGCACAGTACTCACCAAACTATCTCCCTAATGTTCCGAGTGGTCAAGAATCAGATACCTCTGCTCCTCAGAGCCCTCGTGGCCTGTTACGGGACTGATTTTGATATATATATATATATATATATATATATATATATATATATATATATATATATATATATATATGAATGCCTCTGGGATGGACTGTTCAGGTTTTTAGGTTAAGCCGATAGTCGTGTTCCCTGCCTATAGGTGACGAGGAGCCTAAAACAGCGTGAAATACCCTTCCTAGTATCATATTACTGGCTTAATGCAATAATACATTAGGAGAAAGCTACATTTCCTGGGTGCAAAGCAGTCGTCCGGAAACTATTTCATACTTATGATAATCAAGTATAGCTTTATGATACCTTATGCCTTTGATTTTCATAGGCAAAGTACTTTCTTTTGAGAAAGTCCAGATAGTTACTGCTAATCGTATAAAGTATCGGCGGGACTTGACATGAACCTCCTTCGGATCTCCACGAAGCACAGCGGATGAAGCACTATACGGTCTGCTGAGCAGCGCAAGTCTCTGCGGATTAAGTACTGGACCCGGGAGAGGAGAGATGTGGTAAGGAGAGCGTAAAGCTGCACAGAGAACAGGCCTTTATGCTAATCAGCTGTGACAATTACAGCAAGTCGTGCATTGTGCAGCATTGGGGTGCAAAAACACAGATCATCATTAGGAGGTTGGTGCCCTTCCTGCTCTAGGCGCTAAATAGCACATTCTCTTTTAAGGTAGTCGTTAGGCGGGAATTTATTAGCGCCAAAAGATGACGGGGCAAAGAGGGAGTTAGAGTATGGTTAGGTGGCGGGGGATGGAGGAAGTTGGAGAGGGGTAAGGAGAAACCAACAATACTTTCTTACAATAAATATCTGCCAAAACATAACAACATACAATAAAATGAAATTTTAAGTATACAGGAATAAGTAGAAACAACAAATTAAAAATAAATATATAAAATAGTTTTCTTGTTTACAGAGATCAGGCGATTCAGGTTCTGATTTGCAGTACGACTTAGTAGGACTACTAGTAGGATAGTAGACTCCACTCACGCTCCGACTTAGTAGGACTACTAGTAGGATAGTCGACTCCACTCACGCTCCGACTTAGTAGGACTACTAGTTGGATAGTGGACTCCATTCACGCTCCGACTTAGTAGGACTACTAGTAGGATAGTCGACTCCAATAACGCTCCGACTTAGTAGGACTACTAGTAGGATAGTAGACTCCACTCACTCTCCGACTTGCTATCCAAGTAGCGATCCAACGTTAGTCCTAGTCTGTTTTCACGACTGTGTACGTCGCTCACGAGCCGATTTATCGAGTGCAGACCGAAGATGCCCGAAGGTAACTGGTAGGTGACCATTCAACATCTTACTAAATTCTCTAAAAAAATGTTCTCTATAAAAAAGTTATTTTCATAAAACAATTATTTATGTTACAATACTTTTACAAAATTGAATTATAATCTTAATTTGCTGAGTTTGAAAAACATCTTGTGTGTCTCTTTTAAAGGTTTTATGATGCTCATCATTATATCTAGTAGTTATAGCATCTCTCAATATTGGAAGAATCTTTTTATGCATTTCTTTTCGAGTGGAACCTCAACAACTTCACACCTTGGACTCCTTCAATGAACCAGTATCTGTAGGCGTAGCTGACAATATCTCTTCTTCTATATGAGCTTTTAATATAAATTATTATAAATAGCCTATGCTACTTCTGGTACAAATTGCATTATGAGAAATTGCAGAAAATGCTTCTTGAATAAAACATTAACCTCTTTCAAGCTTGGTCAATGAAAACATTGTTGAGAAAGAGAGAGCGATTTATTGTGCCTTTTCTAGAGCCATTTTTCTTCATAAATGCACTTTTAACGCACAAGTAGTGCAAAGAATAGATACTAAAGACTTTGAATGTACAGGACTAGCGTAGGCAGATAGTATTGTGTGTATTGAGGTATTGTGAATGCTAAGAAGGGGCTTGGTGACCAGGGACCTTGCTTTAGTATTCGATGCAGTTTGTCACCAACTCACCGATCGCCAAGTTCCTTCCCGGACTCTACTCTCCGATATAGGATAACTGGAGAGAGACCTGGATGAAGGTTGTGTATACTCTGTGTGAGTTTTATAAGATTCTCAGGATGGTAAAGAAGTAACTTCGCAAAAATTCAATGGAGTATGTAACTACACTGGGACGGCCGGTTTCCCTGAGTGTTATGGAGGGATCTTCCTGAGCCTAGGGTTCTGGGTTATAACTACACTGGGACGGCCGGTTTCCCTGAGTGTTATGGAGGGATCTTCCTGAGCCTAGGGTTCTGGGTTATAACTACACTGGGACGGCCGGTTTCCCTGAGTGTTATGGAGAAATCATCCCTATCCCAATTCCGTTCAGAATCCTTTAACGAATACCTTTCATCCCTCTCTACAAAAGACTGCTCTCTGTGGACAGTCACTCGAAAAATCCTAAAGTTCCACCCAATCCCTTCCCCTCTCAAACGCAGCGATGGGACCTGGGCCAGAAGTGATGAAGAAAAGGCGTTCCTTCTCTCCACACACCTAGCTTCAGTATTCTCGCCTAATCCTCAAACGCACCCTTTCCATGATGAAGATATCCAAGACTACCTGAATTCTCCTTTACCTCTGTCTTTCCCTCCCAAAGCTTTCCATCCGTCCGAAGTAAAATACATAATCAAACACCTCCCTAGAAAATCTCCCGGTTATGACCTTATCACCGCCACAATTCTCAAAAACCTCCCCCAGAAGGCCATTTTATTCCTTACATACCTATACAACTCAATCCTAAGAACAACCCATTTCCCGAACCCCTGGAAACATTCAGTCGTCATCGTAATCCCCAAACCCTTCAAATCTCCCGATTCCCCATCTTCCTATCGGCCCATCAGCCTTCTGCCATTAATGTCCAAAATATTCGAAAAACTCCTTTACAAAAGAATCCTTCCCATCATAGAATCCTCAAAGAAAATTCCCAACCATCAATTTGGTTTCCGTTTCCACCACTCCACTATTCAACAATCGTTCCGTGTCGTAGACGCAATATCCTCCTCGCTTGAACGTAAGAGTTTTTGCACGAGTGCCTTTCTCGACGTTGCTCAAGCGTTCGATCGGGTTTGGCACCCGGGATTACTTTACAAAGTAAAGCTAATTCTCCCCCACACCTATTTTCTTGTCCTGAAATCCTACCTGTCAAATAGATCCTTCCAAGTAAAACAAGGCACAACTCTTTCCCCGTCCTGCTCCATAAATGCTGGTGTCCCTCAAGGGAGTATTATTGGTCCCCTCCTTTTCCTTCTTTACACTGCGGATATTCCCACCCACCCCCAAACCCTACTAACCACATATGCTGATGACACAGCCATCCTGTCAACTTCCTCTGACCCTTCAGTAGCATCCCAATACCTGCAGGAACATCTTTCCGCCATACAACGTTGGAGTGAAAGGTGGAGAATACAGATCAACACAGAAAAATGTAAACAGGTGACATTCACTCTTAACCGGAGATCATGCCCTCCGGTCTACATTAAAGGCACTCCACTACCAGAATCAAACGAGGTTCGATATCTAGGATTATACCTTGACAGCCGACTGACATGGAACCCTCACACGAGACTGAAAAGACAAGAACTGAACAAAAGATACGGACTACTTAAACGACTCCTTGGACCTTCATCTAAATTATCGATACAGAACAAACTAACGATATACAAAACAATCATTCGACCAATATGGACATACGGACTTGAACTCTGGGGATCCGCAAAACCATCCAACATCAACAGAATACAGGCATTCCAGTCCAAAGTTCTCCGAAAAATTGTTAACGCCCCTTTTTATGTATCCAACAAAACCCTCCACAATGACCTTAACATCCCATTTGTCCTTGAACTTGCTAAAACCCGTTTCCAAATGTTCCACTCAAAACTGTCCCACCATCCCAATCCCGAAGGTCTATCCTTATCGTCCCAATCCCACCCAGACAATCCTCCCAGGCGGCTTAAGAGACAGTGGCCCCGAGACATTTTACTCACCTGACCTTGTCATAATAATTTTAATACTTATTTAGACTGTCCCGGAAGTGCCAACAATGGTTGGCTTCTTCCAAATTTGTTTTTTTTTTTTTTTTTTTAATTATTTTTTATTTTACCGTTTTGATCAATTTATACATAGCATATATCTGTATCAACTAACTTGATTATTGTACTTACATGACTTGTACAGATTTCAAATAAACAAATTAAATAAAAAAAAAAAAAAAAAAAAGAGTGTTATGGAGGGATCTTCCTGAGCCTAGGGTTCTGGGTTATAACTACACTGGGACGGCCGGTTTCCCTGAGTGTTATGGAGGGATCTTCCTGAGCCTAGGGTTCTGGGTTATAACTACACTGAGACGGCCGGTTTCCCTGAGTGTTATGGAGGGATCTTCCTGAGCCTAGGGTTCTGGGTTATAACTACACTGGGACGGCCGGTTTCCCTGAGTGTTATGGAGGGATCTTCCTGAGCCTAGGGTTCTGGGTTATAACTACACTGGGACGGCCGGTTTCCCTGAGTGTTATGGAGGGATCTTCCTGAGCCTAGGGTTCTGGGTTATAACTACACTGGGACGGCCGGTTTCCCTGAGTGTTATGGAGGGATCTTCCTGAGCCTAGGGTTCTGGGTTATAACTACACTGGGACGGCCGGTTTCCCTGAGTGTTATGGAGGGATCTTCCTGAGCCTAGGGTTCTGGGTTATAACTACACTGGGACGGCCGGTTTCCCTGAGTGTTATGGAGGGATCTTCCTGAGCCTAGGGTTCTGGGTTCGAATCCTCTTATTTATGGTGACTTGTCTTAACACAAACCAAGCACCATATTTGGCTACTAAAGGGCGGTCACCGGTAAATAACACGTCATAGAATTCTGCATTATCCGTAAACGGATGTTTAAATACTTATCACCTGCAGGTATAATTCTGCATTATCCATAAACGGATGTTTAAATACTTATCACCTGCAGGTATAATTCTGCATTATCCATAAACGGATGTTTAAATACTTATCACCTGCAGGTATAATTCTGCATTATCCATAAACGGATGTTTAAATACTTATCACCTGCAGGTATAATTCTGCATTATCCATAAACGGATGTTTAAATACTTATCACCTGCAGGTATAATTTTTACAACCTCCACCAAAAAATTACTCCTCAACAATTATGAAAAAAAATAAGAAAAAAAAACGATAGCCGTAGGTTTAAATGCGTGAGCACTTCGATTCCCTCGGGAGCATTGGATTTTCTTACCAAAAAGAATAGGTATCAACCCTATCCTGGATAGAAAATGTTGGAAGCCTATAGAAACCCCGCCCCAAAAATCTGTACACGTGTTGTGTATAAGTAGAGGATGGAATTTAAATAAACGAAATAATAAAAATGGAGCCAGCATTTCATTACAACTATACAGAATGAATACTATTCGAGATATTAATTTTGGTTTTATGTAGGTTATTTTTAGCAAGTTCTTCCAGACTGCGGGGTTCCACAATTCCATGGAAAATATTTTGGAAACCAGTCCCAAATATGTCCCGCAGTTTGCTGATTAATCATCATACAGCATGGATTGAGAGATAGAGTGGTTAGTGCTCCTTTCCCCTTGTGCAGATACCAATTGTGCGCATAGAGACGCTCAGGCTTCTCACATCCAACCTCGCAACGACGACAGAATTGGCGTGAGATACTTCCGGTTATGGGTTTGTGCTACTCAGATATGAACAGCATATGTATTACATATGTACATATATACTTAAAAAATTGATGTACGAAAGGCATTGAAAGTCGTGGACCATTGCTACAGAATTCAGAGATATGAGAACGAGCTTATCAGAGATATGAGAACTTTGCTTTTTACTGTCTGTGAATGTAAAAAGAAAAGACATTAAATAAAAATTACAAGAAACCAAGAGAGACTATAAATGCAAACCCCAGCAACAATAAGAAAAATGTCCTAGATAGAATAGCATAGTAATAAGGTAGGTTGTTTGTTTAATGGCGCGAATCTCTGAAGGAAGACATCTTGCATTATTCATCGAAGCGAATTCCGTCTGTTAGTTCTTGTTAGTCTTCGCTGCTGTTCTGTCATATCTTCAGGAAGACTTTCTTCACGTTTTTATACTTGGGAATCTCACTGCTTGTTATCAACGAAAGATAATGAAGAAATGTAAACAAACTAGATTATCAAAAGTCGTGTTCTTGAGAAGAAAACTTATCTTTTATCTCGCAGATTTTGAATACATTACCATTATAATTAGGTAAGGTACTTACGTATTAGCTTCAACGCAGGTTAAAGAGCCGGCTCTCAGAGATCTGGATCATTACCGGGTCGGAGGTCTGGATCATTACCGGATCGGAGGTCTGAATCATCATCCCAGGCGTCAATTGAATAATTGCCAATATGGCGACAGGATTATCACGGATTTGGGTTGACTAGAGTTTCGATATAACCTTGAGGAATCACGTAGTACTTATATCAATGGCATAATTGCTATTCGTTTCGGCTCAATACGCTCGCTTAAGGTTATATCGAAACTCTAGTCAATCCAACTCGTTGATAATATAGATCACTGGTTTTTCGGAAAATGGGCCGATATGCAATTTAGCATCTTTTTCAGTTGTAGGTAAATCCCAAAGACGCATTTTTCTAGCAGAAACAAAAACAGCACAAACAACACTAAGAACTCAAACAACAAACAATGGAAAGAAATCGCGCGCGCAAAAAAACAAAAAAAAAACGAATCTACAAGTGAATTGGGTTGAAAACAGAAAGTAAAGAAGACGGTTACTACAACGACCAACTATAAATGCCAACTATGTTGAATTAAGCGGCTGCATTGAAGATCCTAATATCTGGACGAGACCCACATCTTTAGCCCTTGTTGAAATAGGTTTAGTAATGTTTTTTAAATTATGTACTATTGTTTTTATAGTTTCCCCAGAAACCCCTGAAAACACGAAGAAACCCCTCCCCAGGAGCCTAAAGTCCAAAGCCTCCTTTCCCCCAGAAACCCCTAAAACACGAAGAAACCCCCTCCCCAGGAGCCTAATGTCCAAAGTCTCCTTTTCCCCAGAAACCCCCTCCCCAGGAGCCTAACGTCCTGAAGGACGGTCTCCAAGGAAAACGCAGCCAGGTCGTGGAGGATTTAATGGCCTAAAGATCATTATTCCACATTACAAGGAGATTATTACAGGGAGGATAATTAAATTTCTAATTGCCTCAGCCTGTCTCATATCCTTTAATATCCTTAAGAAGTTGCTACTTTATGACGTCAGAATGCAGTCTCATTTTGCACAACGGGACTTCGTCTGTCTCATGTGGGCTTTCCGGGCATTTCGCAGTCTTATGTACCAACTTCATGTGGGTCACCATATTGTACAGTGATTCCTTGTATAGGGCTGTCGCGGACCTTCAGGACAGGCATTTGAAGATTTTGAACTTTAGGCTATTGAATATTCAACCTATTTGTTTTCTTTATCTCCAGGAATAAAAAAAAAAAAATCATAATTTCCCCTGTAAGTCACGTAGAGGTCTCCAAGCCGCTGTGACAACATCGCTTCCCTGGAACGGATCTATTTAAAAATTCTTTAATGACTTCAACATTACTAGCTAATTTAACATTATATTAAAAATTATTAATGTAAGTCCCCCCCCCCCATAAACGAGCATTCTTTCCCTACGTTCTTTCCTTTCAGTGAAATCCTTAAGGAAAGACGAGAGGATTGTATTCCTCTCGTGGCCACTAACGGCAAGACTTTCCTGCAATCTTTCCTCTCAAGTTATCCCGCCGTTCCATCCGTAAGGATTCATAATCCTCTCGTCCCACTACCGAGAAATAGCAATCCGTGAGGATTCTCGACTGAAATCTATCCGGCAGGAATGAGTGTTCGTGTATGGGGGCTTTCCTCTCGCCTTCAGAAGGATTGCTGTCCTTTGAAGGGAAAGGTGTGTCCTCTCATCCAATCCCGCAGGATTAAAGATGGGCCGAAGGAAAGTGGTAGCAATTACTGCTATAGCAGTTGGTGTATATATATTTATATTACATGCCATCAGTCTATGTTTTATTTATTTTTTTTTACGGCGCATCGACATAAATTAGCGCCGACCATCAGTCTATTATATTGATTTCAAATTGTTAAAATTAATTTTGTGATTTAAAATCAATTCATATATTTAAAAACTTGTAATCTACAACAATAAATGTTTGTAGTGAACTTTTATTAAAAAAGTTATTTGGATAAAAGTTTTAAAATAACTAACTTTATCCAAACATTTTCCTAATAAAAAAGCTAATGTTCAATAAAAACTACAAGTAAAATAAAATAAAAATATAAGTTTAAGTTAAACTTTTTAAAAATAAAAGGTAACTTGAATTTTCGAACCTGATATATATAATATTAGGAAGAGGTTTTATAATTTATTAAGCCAACTAAAAAAATTACGAATCGAATAGGGTATTTATTTGTGGGATATTCCAAGCCAAATCAGCCAGCCAAAATGCATTTCGACACCCAAGGTTGTCAAATGTTGATGACATTTGGTGAGTATATTTTAATAATGGACATGAGAAAAAGTACCAACTTTTATGCTGTTATGTTCATTAGTTTTTGAAATGAAGCACTTTAAAAATCTATTACGCAACAATCTATACTTTTACAACTTTTCCTATAACACTGTTAATTTTAATGATAGGGAGTTAATTTTGTTTTAATTTGTTCAGCATTCAATTGTGAATGGAAATTTATTGCTATATATAAGATTTAGAGCCATAGAAATAGTTCACCCAGTGTCTCCATAGCTATAAGCAAAGTTAAAAAGCTGATAGCTAAGAAGTAAGGACAGACACACGATCCTGCAGGATACAGTGGAATCTGAGAGGAAAGACGAGCACACACTAACGAGAGGAAAACTAAACGGATTATGTCAAAGGGAGCCGACTGAAGGGACGACCCAACCGGCACGCTTTCCTTCCTTACCCATACACTGGCGTTCTTTCCGGGCGGATTCATCATTCATTCATCAGGAAAGAATGCTCGTCTATGGCTGGCTATTGAACGCAAATTATTTTTATCGATACAGTAGACTCTCCCTTATCCGGCGTTCTCTTATCCGTCGCTCTCTCTAATCCGGCGGTCTCCCAGAGGAATGAGTGACGGATCTCGGAACTCGCCGGAGCTAGACCTGCTCGAGGGTTCCTAGAAAACCTTCCCTTCCTAGCTAGCCAAATATTTTTTTGATGGTATTTCATTGAATGGAAGTCAAAGAAGGCATATATGTTTCGTTTTAGAGGCACTAACTTGTGTTTCAACTAAGAAAATAGCTGTTTCTACTAAGACACGAGCATCTTCAAGGTTTCAGTTTTGGCATCAGATATCCTTGACATACCCCAGAATGTCCAATCCGAAGTCGGAGTGTGTTACTTTCTTGCTGGGCTTTGTGATGGTTCAGGCCTTTACAGTATATTAAATATATGTTAGTTTATTTTGATTGATTTCTGTCTATAATGTTGCGGCTATTTTGTTACTGTTCCTTGGTAGTTACTTAAAACAAATTGAGTTACAATTTAATTTATACGACCACAATTTCCGAAGCCAACACTTATTACTTATACCAAAAGAGATTGTCTTATTTGATTTATGACCCGCTACAAGTGTTTGTTTAAACGCTCAGGAGGTACTGTTAATCAGACTTCACCATAGGCGAGAACGTTAGCAGCCCAAGCAGGGCAAGTGTTGTATGATTAGGTTATCAAAAAGCATGAGGTAACACACCTAACGCCACACAAAAACTCGCTTCGTACGCCTAATAAATCTCTTATGAGTTCAATTCAGATTGGAGCGGAGGAATAAGAAGATAGTAACATTATCTCAGCCCGAAACAGGTTCCTCTCTTGAAACATAGTCCGTGTTCCAGTGCGTGTAACGCTTCCGATGCTTTCCCCTCGCATTAGTAGCTACGGGCCAATCACTGTATCAAAATAACAAGTACTCCACGAGTAGCAGCTACCGAGATAACGGTTACTATGTGTGTTTAACCCTTTATCAATGATAATAATTTCTTTAAACTGCGCCAACAACACAATCTTCTAATCCAACCTTATGTCTGCCGACTCATTAAGAACTCCTGCATTTTCCCACGTGATGCAACATGCACTTCTTCCGACCCTAGGAACTGCAGACATTTAATGACTATCTCGAGGTTATGACCTTTCTTTAATTAGCTCTGCATAACTGACTTACTTACTGACAGCAGCAATCATATTGACACTATAATTACACAATTAAAATCACAGGATATAATATAAAAACGTTCGCAACTTCTCTTAAACATTTAGTGATTTTATGGTTTATTTTATTAATTTATTTATTCATTAAGAGTTCCGTGTTTGTGGCGATTCACTCATTAGAACAACAGAATCTATGTGAGTTCAAGCATTAGAACAACAGAATCTATGTGAGTTCAAGCATTAGAACAACAGAATCTATTCAAGCATTAGAACAACAGAATCTATTCACTCATTAGAACAACAGAATCTATTCAAGCATTAGAACAACAGAATCTATTCAAGCATTAGAACAACAGAATCTATTCACTCATTAGAACAACAGAATCTATTCAAGCATTAGAACAACAGAATCTATTCACTCATTAGAACAACAGAATCTATTCAAGCATTAGAACAACAGACGGCAAGAACTCAATCGACGATTCGGACAACTATACAGACTACTAAATCGAACATCACACTTAACCGTACATAACAAACTAACTGTCTACAACTCATTAATAAAACCGATATGGACTTACGGAATCGAACTCTGGGGGACAGCCAAGCATTCCAACATCCACCGAATCCAAACATTCCAATCCAAAATCCTACGTACCATAGTTAATGCTCCTTATTATGTTTCGAATCGCACCCTCCATAATGACCTAAATATTCCTTTTGTCCAAGATATAATCCCTATCCGCTTCTCATCTTTCCATAGTAAATTGATTAATCATCCTAATCCTATAGCCCAATCCTTATCCAGCACCAATCATCCTTCCTCTCCACCCAGACGTCTTCATAGGAAGTGGCCCCGGGATCTACTAACGCAGTGAAGTGTCGTGAAGTGCTCAAAAATCAGTGTGATTGTAATAATGATAATTGAGAGTGATATCGATGGATATCTTCTCTCCTCGTGATATCACAGGTCACGCCTCATTCGCCTCCAATCCTCCCTGCTAGTCGCAGAGTGTGGTTGGATGGCGTAAGGTAACTCCAGGTCATCCTAGAATCCTTCCTAAAGGAAGGTATTCGGTTGACAACTGGTGGCACCTGAGGCGTGGTCAAGCTATACCTATACCTATTTCAAATTACATAATACATATACTGTAGATTGTAATATTTCTGTAAATAAAAAAAAAAAAAAAAAAAAAAAAAAAGAACAACAGAATCTATTCAAGCATTAGAACAACAGAATCTATTCAAGCATTAGAACAACAGAATCTATGTGAGTTCAAGCATTAGAACAACAGAATCTATTCAAGCATTCGTTATGAAAATAAAGGAAACGAAGAAAAAATATGAAACAAAAATTATTTATTTAAATTTTACGTCCATTTATTACCAACATAGAATTTTAGGATGGGTTATCAATAGGTCACCACCCTTTCTAGCCAGGTTAGGGCCGACACCTGTTCTTTTTTCGTAAGAAAAGCGACCACCCTTAGTGGGAATCGAACCCACGACCTTAGACACGGAGTGCTCACGCCTCAGCTTTCACGGCAACAATTCAATTATTTATAAGTATAAAAAAATAAAGAACATGATAGAAAATAATATATTTTACTCAAAAGAAAATACTTACAATAATATCTTCCGATATATGTGTGTTTAGGGGGCGAGGTTAGCTCAGAGGTAGACCACTGGACTAATATGCTGGAGGACCTGAGTTCAAATCCCGGGCATAGTACTAAATTTTTTTATCTTCTAGTATCTTCGTTCATGGGTTGGATTCGGCCTCCCTGACCGTCCCTAGGCCAACCCAGCCTTTAATAATTTACTAATGGCGTATCTTGGTGCTAATGACTCTAGCAGTCGAAGCAGCCAAGGGGAAAATCAGGCGGCCGGAGCTTAGTACTGACCTCACTATCTCCCTAGTGGGCCGTACGGTTATGAATCAGATACCTCTACAGTACCACTAGTTTTCACAAGTAATTTCGGATTTAGGTATTCAAAAAGAATTAATTATTTTGAAAAATGTTCCTGGCGTTCTAAATTCAAAAGTTTCTTCATAAATTTTTCAAAAGTTTCTTTATTGATTAATGAAAAATATATAATAATTTATTTGGAAACTTTAGTGGTTAACTAATATTTAAAATCATTTTGTGAGATTGTCCAGCTAAATGACCCACTGTGTTCTCTTACACACCTGTAGACTACTACTTAACAGAGAACAACAGTCTGAGTAAAATATTAATAATTTAATTAGATTTTTTAAATTTAATTTTCCCTTGTTGTAAAACAAGGCGAGCTACTTTCAGAAACATTGCAGTTTTTCGTCATCCGGATGTGTGAGTGAAAGTCTAGCTCATGTTAGGCATGTTTATCATGATTATTTTGCATATAATTATCTAAGAAATGCATTCCATGACACAATTACTGCAATTATGAATTTAGCCTTGAATTGCTTATGTCATTCGGCTAAAATGTAAAAAGTTATCTTTCTGTAATTATTTTTAATAAGATAAAAGGTCTAGACAGTTATGTAATTGGCTCCAAAAT
This sequence comes from Gonocerus acuteangulatus, assembly GCA_946811695.1. Classification (NCBI taxonomy): domain Eukaryota; kingdom Metazoa; phylum Arthropoda; class Insecta; order Hemiptera; family Coreidae; genus Gonocerus; species Gonocerus acuteangulatus. The sequence continues at coordinate 101,481,441 of OX328126.1, forward strand.
AGGGCAAAATATCCATAAGGGGTAAATCCTCAAGTTGTATGTGTTGCATGCAAGAACCCATTAAATGCTGGGTGGGCCTAGGGATAGTTACGGATGCCAGGAACCTCAAGTGAAAGCATTTGCCGATGCAATCTTCAGTTTTGTTTTAAATCCGTATTTGCATATATTTTGAATTCTTTATTTTTTTTATCAAACTATGAACATAAATACATCCGCCATGATTGATTATGAGATATCTGTGCACAAGGCCTCCTAACTTCATTGTGTTTTCAAAAGAAGACATTGAAGGTGGCCCACCATAGCTTCTTTCTGCTCCGGCCGATGGCTGGAGTCGGATCGGAGAAGCACAGACATTGTAGCCCTTAAAGGGAGAGAAAGCAATTTTTTATTCTAGATAGCTGGAACATATTTTGTATTTACTCTGCACAAAACTCAGGTCAACTTTTAATCAAATCAAATCAGTAGTTGAACATTAAGGCGCAAACAGCCAAAATTTCGATTTGCTTCTTGTCTGTTCTAAGAGTTGTCTTCCTGGGCTCCAGCAAGTTATCAACAATACTGATGAAATTTGCACGAAGCCCAGTGGACAGCAATCCAAGCCCCGTAAGCACCAATACACCCATTGTCTGTTCTAAGAGTTGTCTTCCTGGGCTCCAGCAAGTTATCAACAATACAGATGAAATTTGCACGAAGCCCAGTGGACAGCAATCTAAGTCCCGTAAGCACCAATACACCCATTGTCTGTTCTAAGAGTTGTCTTCCTGGGCTCCAGCAAGTTATCAACAATACAGATGAAATTTGCACGAAGCCCAGTGGACAGCAATCCAAGCCCCGTAAGCACCAATACACCCATTGTCTGTTCTAAGAGTTGTCTTCCTGGGCTCCAGCAGGTTATCAACAATACTGATGAAATTTGCACGAAGCCCAGTGGACAGCAATCCAAGCCCCGTAAGCACCAATACACCCATTGTCTGTTCTAAGAGTTGTCTTCCTGGGCTCCAGCAAGTTATCAACAATACAGATGAAATTTGCACGAAGCCCAGTGGACAGCAATCCAAGCCCCGTAAGCACCAATACACCCATTGTCTGTTCTAAGAGTTGTCTTCCTGGGCTCCAGCAAGTTATCAACAATACTGATGAAATTTGCACGAAGCCCAGTGGACAGCAATCTAAGTCCCGTAAGCACCAATACACCCATTGTCTGTTCTAAGAGTTGTCTTCCTGGGCTCCAGCAAGTTATCAACAATACAGATGAAATTTGCACGAAGCCCAGTGGACAGCAATCTAAGTCCTGTAAGCACCAATACACCCAGTGGACAGCAATCCAAGCCCTGTAAGCACCAATACACCCAGTGGACAGCAATCCAAGCCCCGTAAGCACCAATACACCCAGTGGACAGCAATCCAAGCCCTGTAAGCACCAATACACCCAGTGGACAGCAATCCAAGCCCTGTAAGCACCAATACACCCAGTGGACAGCAATCCAAGCCCCGTAAGCACCACTACACCCAGTGGACAGCAATCCAAGCCCCGTAAGCACCACTACACCCAGTGGACAGCATTCCAAGCCCCGTAAGCACCACTACACCCAGTAGACAGCAATCCAAGCCCCGTAAGCACCAATACACCCAGTGGACAGCAATCCAAGCCCCGTAAGCACCAATACACTTCTCGATACTTTAGGTTTCAAAGGAATTCTATTCTGGCGAAAGCTCAAATCCAAGCGTACTTCAGAAGCCACTGTTTGATCTGATAGTCCTTTGTGCAACATTACACCTAGACCAGTTGGTTAACTGAGTTGCCTATACTTTGGTTACACAAGATCTGCAGCTAATATATAGGTACCGGTGGAAGTGGTCTACAAACTACAACCACAGCCTGAAATCATAGATCTCACCAAGATTTCCACCAAGTTCTAATAAATATCCAAGGTTGATCTGGTCCTTCCAACCCGGCCTCCGTGTCAAGGTTCATCGGCTACCGGGACATACCCCGCGCATATTGCGCTGGCCTTCTTGCGCTGCCCGTCTTGCGCTGCTCGTCTTGCGCCCGATCCCCTTGAGCAACCGACTCTCAATTAGCAGGTGGTAATAACACGATCTCCGAGCACGTAGGACCCAGTTTGAGAAAGCGCTAATAGCATTGCTCGCTGATTGGTGTGCACCTCTTGACCCCGCGCTGTTTCTAACCACTTCACAAAGCGGAGACTTCAACCAAGGAGTGTCAGAGACTTTAATGGCAGGTTCAATTTACAACTAGAGCTACCAAATTAATTTTTAATTTCCCTAATTGGTAACAAACGTTCTATAAAACAGAATTAAATATTCAGACATTTAATATATAATAAGTTTAGAAAAAAGAAGATAAGATTAATCGAAATGCAGGACGTCAAATCGGCAAGTGAGAAGTCAACAATTAGGCTCCTACCCATATTAATCGAAAGGCAGGACGTCAAATCGGCAAGTGAGAAGTTAACAATTAGGCTCCTTCCCACATTAATCGAAATGCAGGACGTCAAATCGGCAAGTGAGAAGTCAACAATTAGACTCCTTCCCATATTAATCGAAATGCAGGACGTCAAATCGGCAAGTGAGAAGTCAACAATTAGGCTCCTTCCCATATTAATCGAAATGCAGGACGTCAAATCGGCAAGTGAGAAGTCAACAATTAGGCTCCTTCCCATATTAAAACCACGGCTCATTAGAAATGCAGGACGTCAAATCGGCAAGTGAGAAGTCAACAATTAGGCTCCTTCCCACATTAATCGAAATGCAGGACGTCAAATCGGCAAGTGAGAAGTCAACAATTAGACTCCTTCCCATATTAATCGAAATGCAGGACGTCAAATCGGCAAGTGAGAAGTCAACAATTAGGCTCCTTCCCATATTAATCGAAATGCAGGACGTCAAATCGGCAAGTGAGAAGTCAACAATTAGGCTCCTGCCCATATTTAAACCACGGCTCATTAGAAATGCAGGACGTCAAATCGGCAAGTGAGAAGTCAACAATTAGACTCCTTCCCATATTAATCGAAATGCAGGACGTCAAATCGGCAAGTGAGAAGTCAACAATTAGACTCCTTCCCATATTAATCGAAATGCAGGACGTCAAATCGGCAAGTGAGAAGTCAACAATTAGGCTCCTTCCCATATTAATCGAAATGCAGGACGTCAAATCGGCAAGTGAGAAGTCAACAATTAGGCTCCTGCCCATATTTAAACCACGGCTCATTAGAAATGCAGGACGTCAAATCGGCAAGTGAGAAGTCAACAATTAGGCTCCTTCCCACATTAATCGAAATGCAGGACGTCAAATCGGCAAGTGAGAAGTCAACAATTAGACTCCTTCCCATATTAATCGAAATGCAGGACGTCAAATCGGCAAGTGAGAAGTCAACAATTAGGCTCCTGCCCATATTAAAACCACGGCTCATTAGAAATGCAGGACGTCAAATCGGCAAGTGAGAAGTCAACAATTAGGCTCCTTCCCATATTAATCGAAATGCAGGACGTCAAATCGGCAAGTGAGAAGTCAACAATTAGGCTCCTTCCCATATTAATCGAAATGCAGGACGTCGAATCGGCAAGTGAGAAGTCAACAATTAGGCTCCTTCCCATATTAATCGAAATGCAGGACGTCAAATCGGCAAGTGAGAAGTCAACAATTAGGCTCCTTCCCATATTAAAACCACGGTTCCTTCCCATATTAAAACCACGGCTCCTTCCCATATTAAAACCACGGCTCCTTCCCATATTAAAACCACGGCTCCTTCCCATATTAAAACCACGGCTCCTTCCCATATTAAAACCACGGCTCCTTCCCATATTAAAACCACGGCTCATTAGAAACGAGAAACAAAACTGAAAGGCATTATATAACGGGGAAATAGGACAAACACATTTGACATTCCTCTAAACTAAGATATAGTAATTTCGGTTGTAATGGGTGTTAAGGAAATATTTAAAACAACATATGTATGTTATTAAGAGAAATGAAAAGTTTTTAATTCTTCGTATTTTAAAATGCGACTATCCGAAAGCTTACTAAATTCACTACAAAAAATGTTCTTAAGCAATTTGGATGGGGCGTTGACAATTCAAGAAATAGCTGTTTAAAACTTGTAGAGTGTTAGTTTTGTTGTTTTGAATGTGGTTTTGCCTCTCTTTTAATAGTTTTTTTTTTTTTATTTTAAATTAAATTTAACAGTAAAATGAGTAGCTATTTTCGGTTTAGAAGCTAGGAAAGTGAGAAACGTGCAGGTAATAGTATTTTACTTTGGGGCGAACTTTGTGACAGAGTATGGAGTACTTTCCTCTTAGGATACTTTGAGTTTCCTGTTGTGGCGCCTAAAATCTTCCTTCTCTTAGTGGTTTTATTTCATATTTTTTACGAAAGACCCAAACCTACCAATAACTGCTTCTATTCCTTTACTCTTGACACTAGGGATAGTATGAACGGAACCGCGCTAAAATGGCGCAATTTACATTGATAATCGCGGTAAATTCGTAGTTTTCCTCTAGGGTTTTTTTGGAAAGTAACTTTTCGTTCTTATGAAAATATGAGATTCACCACAAAACTCGAGTGAGAGAGAGAGAGAGAGAGAGAGAGAGAGAGAGAGAGAGAGAGAGAGAGAGAGAGAGAGAGAGAGAGAGAGTGAGAATAATAAAGAGCTGTGTTTGAAGTTAATTGATCCCCTGAAAGGGAAAGTACCCTGTAATATCTTTACTAGTTTGAAAGTAAACCTAAACAGCCTATACTATGAGCGGTACATAAATAGCAGGTAGTTGCTAATACCCGTGGTTAGTATTGTAGAGGCGTACCGCCCTACCAGCTGGACGCGTACCACGAGCTGCGAGCATCATCTGAGTGAGACGTACCTTGTCGGCGTGTCGAATGCCAAGTACCTACGTGGTGACGCCTAAATAGGCGCGGATTCTCCTTGCTTTAGATTTATGGTGCACCGAGAGTCGGTCATAGTCCGGCTGGTTCTTCAGAGACACCAGCACCTAACAAGGAACACATTAGATGCAACCGGTGCAACTTGCAGTCGCAACAAGGACATGTGCTAATTACTAATTCAGTATATACCTCACAAGTTGCCCTTTCAATATTTATGGTGACGTATTACAAGATTATTACGCTTTTTATCAATCCTTAAGTTGACGTAAGTTAGGCAAGTTGTTTTGACGACTTGTTTGCGTAAACAGCCAGTAAATAACATGGTATTGCATGCAATCTTCGATACCTAATAATATGGTACGAGGCGCATCCAATCAAGATATCTTGCTAAAGCAGCGTCAACATGGCGCACTCCTCTACAAAGGATAAAGAAAATTGTTTAGTTATTTTGAATTGATAACAGCTACTTGATTTAAGGTCCTCCTATGTTGGATTTGATTCTCGTCTGTAGCAAGTTGAGTTTTAAGACCCCGTTGAAAAGATTTTCTGCTTCGTCGTGGATGTATAGGAAGTACCTAACTCATTGGTAGGCGCTACTAAGGCAACTTCATTATTTGTAAATATATCACAAGAAACAGTGAAGTGTATGTACGTAGTTTGGGAAGGATGGGACATAACCATTATTGTGTGAAATTAAAGAATGTGTTTAGAATGGCTCCTTCATGCTAAAGCACATTTATTGGTTTTGACTTAGAAATCAGGAAAAAGTAGATTCAAATAGTTTTGTTTTTGTTTTTTTTTTTTTGTTTTTTTTTTTTTAAAACAACGAGGTACCATTTTAAAGCTTATTAAATAATGCAGCTTTTCAGCCGGAAGCAAAACTCTAAGTCTACAAATAGCTGATTAAAAAAATAGTGAATAATTTAATAAAACACTAATATCAAACATTTACATTTATTAGGCTTTTAATATAGGCCTTAATTTACATGGTAATATTTCAATAACGGATGTTTCTTATTGGAAATTTAAAGTAGATTTTAAAAATTTGGTCGTTATATATGGTACATTAATTTAAAATCCCGAAAACACAGATTTTAATAAACATAAACAATAGGTTTGAAAGTATACAAAAGGTTGGATAGCCCTGCTACATTTTCAGATAGAATGAATGCTTATTTCCGCGTCCCTGAACTACAAATGATCTGCAGAATAAACCCCTAAAGTTATGACACCACAATTCGGGACACCCTGTATATTAGTGTGTGTGTGTGTGATAGAACACTCCTCCTGAGGATTATATTATTCAGAAATCGCCTGAAGAAGCCGTAGAAAAGAATGTGCGAGCTGCTTGCTTCCATGCGGGCGTTTCGAGTTCCGGGGAGAGACCTAGATTTTTTCGTCGGAGAAGATCTGGGTGCTGTAAATATTCCCAACAGGGAAAGGCACTCATTTTTTTATGAAGGGGATAACTCGTTTAAGTGGTAATTACCTCTCGTAAAAAATAAAGGATGAACAGCGAAAAAAAAGTCGAAATATAAAAGGGGAAGTATGAGGGACCATTTTGGACTTGGTTTAAGTCTCTTATATACGCTGGGATATAACGAGACGGAACCCCATTGTGGTGACCGGTGGTCGGAACAAAGTCCCGAATAACGGTACCAGGTCACACATTTCGGGACCCTTTCTCTACCCGGATAATCCCACAGTCCAACCCGCAATTATATCCTCTTTCGCAGTCCAAGGCTCATCTTCAGTGGATTTACTCTGTCTTATTTACCGCTTAATCATATAGATTTTATCTTCCTTCTGTATTTAGTAATTCCATTATTCCGACAGCTCGAATCGCAGGAACTGCTCCATCGTATTGTGTTTCCAACGTTCTTATTCGTTTGGAAAACTCGTAATACCATAGATATATTTTTAATTTTATAAAAACTTTAAGGACCTTAAACGATTGTTTTAAGTTGAGTGCCTCTCCTTTCATTATTTAAAGCGCTGATCAAATAAAGAGTCGTTTGAATATTGATAACAAATAAATAGACATTCCCATTATTGTTATGTTTATTTCGAAATACTTGTATTGTCAGCGAGTAATTTGAGTAATAATTATTGTTAGGGTGAAAATTAATATCTATTTACCTATAATTATAGGTATAACTATAATTATAATGCAATTAATGTTGCCTATAAGACTGAATTAAATGTCAAACTAACTTCGTGGCAATTAAAAAGTTGAAAATCCGCTCCACTCGGTCGGTATGATTGCCTAGAATTTGATCAAGGAGGAATCTGACAATCTGATTCCTATTTAGTTGCTCATAAGCAGGGCAATCGATCAAAATGTGCTTCAGAGTGAGCAGCACATTGAGGGTCCTTTCACATGAAGTTTATGAAGGTGTGAGGTTTGTTTGGCCGATTCCTATTCGTGTTAATACCACTTCTTTACTAATTCTTTTAGCACTTTCCTCCGAAGGAAAGTAGCTATTGAGGTTGGACTCATGACGGAATTTTTGAAAAATTTCTTCAAATCTTTATCGATCCTACCTAGTAGACACCGAAAATTACCCCCGTTAAAATTTATATATATATATATATATATATATATATATATATATATATATATATATATATATATATGCATATATATATATATATGTCTGTTAACACGATAGCGGCCAGAGTTATTGTTTTTTCGTCACGAAACTTGGTATATAGCATTCAATTAGCAAACGATTGAACGAGTTCGTTAACCACCAAAGTCGATCCGCCAGAAGGGGGGGTTTACCCCGAACCCATAACACTAATTTGACTATGTCAGCCGTAATATTTGTTATATTTCAACGAAACTTGGTATTCGTTGTGTTAATATAGAGAGAAAATTGAGATATAAAAATGAACTAAATCGGTTCATTAGAAGGGGGGGGGGGTTTACTCCGGACCCACAATACCAATTCGCCACTACCAGCCGTGATTTTTGGTATATTTCGACGAAACTCGGTATTCGTAGTGGTTATCTACAGGTAAATATGTGTTGTAAAAATAAACTAAATCGGTTCATTAGGAGGGGGGGTTTACTCCGGACCCACAATACCAATTCGCCACTACCAGCCGTGATTTTTGGTATATTTCGACGAAACTCGGTATTCGTAGTGGTAATCTACAGGTAAATATGTGTTGTAAAAATAAACTGAATCGGTTCATTAGAAGGGGGGGTTTACTCCGGACCCAAATTCCTATTATACTCATACCGGTCGTAATTTCTGCTATATTGTAACGAAACGCGGTATACGTCGTGGGTAACTCATGAGAAAGAAGTGTTGTAAAAATGAGCTGAATCCGTCAATCGGAAAGCGGGGGTTTAATTTGTAATATATTTCAATAGAAAAGCCCGCCAGACGTAGGCTCACAAAGCCTCCGCAAGGAGCGCTTTCTACCACTAGAGTGACTGTATCCTGTTCCTGCGTTAGATCAAAATACGATAATATGAGGTTTTTTGTATTTATTACGTAGTGTAATGGGTACCATGTGTAAACATAACTCTGGAAGCAAATTAATAATTGATCAGTTACTCATTACAAATTTATAAGAGAACTATTCATGTTTTTATTTTATTTATGTAGGATATTTTAAGCAAATTGTTCTGGAAAGCAGTCTACACTACCCAAATTCTGAGGAAAGTGCTTAGTTATGCAGCTCCTGCGTGACGGACTTTTATTTATTGATGTTTTAACACATCCTTTTATCTCTCCAAGTTCGTTTTCGGAGTTTTCCCTCACTTTTTTCCATAGCGTCCTGTGATTTGTGTCGCATAAATCTCGATTTCTATCGAAGGGTTTATATTTCAAGCTGTCTAAATGGTACTAGGGATATAACAGAAACGCAACAAAATGGCATATTCCCTGCGAGTCAGAATTAATTGTTTTCCTGCATTTTTTAAGCAATTCAACATTGCTTTGTCAGTAACATGTCATATCCCTCTAGAGATATTCTGCTTTCCCATGCAATGATAGATCCTGATATTCACGAAGCCAAATGTAGGAGACATTGGTCCCACGGGCGTATACAGGAAATTATTTCGGGGGGCCTGGGAGTATTTAGGGAGTATGGAATACGAACAATCTAGAAGTTGGAATAGTATGAGTACAACTAAAACGCTATTACACCAAAAAAACATTATTTTTTTCCTAACTGTGATCTTATTTAATTTATTTTGAAGGTTCTTATGACACATTTTTACCGGTAAAATCAAAATTTCGGGGGGGGGGCTGCAGCCCCTCCCCCCTTATATACGCCCCCCGATTGGTCCAGCAGCTGTCCATCACAAGGAGGTGGATCTTCGCCATCGAAGGAGATAATCCTTCAGCTAATCGGAGATATATCCAATCACCGCCCGCCACCAGGTCACCGACAAGCACGCACACTCCGATTTCGAAACCCGAAGGAGATATCCTTGCATCAGAGAAACCACATCGGGTTCGGGTATCTCTCATCGACATGCCGTCCTTCCCATAACTCACGCTTGTCTCACTTCCCTATGTCGTCGTGATCCCGCACGCGCTCACTGGCGACAGTTTCCACGTCTTGCGTAAGTCCGCGGCTGTCTACAACCAATATAGAATTGCCCAAATAGGCAATGTGGAGCAATAAATCCTATATTTCAGAAATTGGCATGCTTCTGTACGGTATTTGCTAGTTCGTGATGTCGGATCCTCGTTTCACCCGAGTGCGTTTTTGCTTACACATATGCGGCATAGAATAATAAACAGTTGTTATTCAGGCAGGGGATCTGCCTACCCGGAAAAGGAAACCTTTACTATATGTAAGCTTAGGAATCAGCATAAATATTTTAAAAATACTCTGTTGAAGGCCCGGTGGCCGTGAGAGTTAAGGTATGAGCATTTAACACTCTGTCGTGAGTTCGATTTCCACTATGGGGTGGAGGTTTTTCTTTAGAAAAAAAAAGAAAAGGCATCAGCCCTATCCTGGCTAGAAAAAGGTAATAATAATTGACGTTAGCATTTAAATAAATTATCGATCGGGATCAATAAACAAAAATTTAAAGATTTTGTATAGTTATTAAGTAGTATATTACATCGCATACATAACACTCATATAATAATAAACTCCAGTTACTTTCAATTAAAAAAAAAAATTAAGAAGACCACTCAAGGAAATTCAGATATTTTATCCAATGAAATTTGCGAGAAGGTTATTTAGCGGAACTAGAAATAACGTGCATTGATTGGCCTGCTACTTCACCAGACATGAATCCGAATGAACATGTTTGGGACAAACTCCAACGCCATTTACACATGCGGTTGTTATTTGCGAGAAGGTTATTTAGCGGAACTAGAAATAACGTGCATTGATTGGCCTGCTTCTTCACCAGACATGAATCCGAATGAACATGTTTGGGACAAACTCCAACGCCATTTACACATGCGGTTGTTATTTGCGAGAAGGTTATTTAGCGGAACTAGAAATAACGTGCATTGATTGGCCTGCTACTTCACCAGACATGAATCCGAATGAACATGTTTGGGACAAAATCCAACGCCATTTACACATGCGGTTGTTACTTGCGAGAAGGTTATTTAGCGGAACTAGAAATAACGTGCATTGATTGGCCTGCTTCTTCACCAGACATGAATCCGAATGAACATGTTTGGGACAAACTCTAACACTAATTACACATGCCGTTCTTATTTGCGAGAAGGTTATTTAGCCGAACTAGAAATAACGTGCATTGATTGGCCTGCTTCTTCTCCAGACATGAATCCGAATGAACATGTTTGGGACAAACTCTAACACTAATTACACATGCGGTTGATACTTGCGAGAAGGTTATTTAGCGGAACTAGAAATATCGTGCATTGATTGGCCTGCTACTTCACCAGACATGAATCCGAATGAACATGTTTGGGACAAACTCCAACGCCATTTACACATGCGGTTGTTATTTGCGAGAAGGTTATTTAGCGGAACTAGAAATAACGTGCATTGATTGGCCTGCTTCTTCTCCAGACATGAATCCGAATGAACATGTTTGGGACAAACTCTAACACTAATTACACGTGCGGTTGTTATTTGCGAGAAGGTTATTTAGCGGAACTAGAAATAACGTGCATTGATTGGCCTGCTTCTTCTCCAGACATGAATCCGAATGAACATGTTTGGGACAAACTCCAACGCCAATTACACATGCGGTTGTTATTTGCGAAAAGGTTATTAAGCGGAACTAGAAATAACGTGCATTGATTGACCTGCTTCTTCACCAGACATGAATCCGAATGAACATGTTTGGGACAAACTCTAACGCCAATTACACATGCGGTTGTTATTTGCGAGAAGGTTATATAGCGGAACTAGAAATAACGTGCATTGATTGGCCTGCTTCTTCACCAGACATGAATCCGAATGAACATGTTTGGGACAAACTCTAACACCAATTACACATGCGGTTGTTATTTGCGAGAAGGTTATTTAGCGGAACTAGAAATAACGTGCATTGATTGGCCTGCTTCTTCGCCAGACATGAATCCGAATGAACATTTTTGTGACAAACTCCAACGCCAATTACACATGCGGTTGTCTTCTCCAGATAACTTGGATGAACTTACTCATGCCTTAATTGAATCGACCCATTCAAAAAGGGTTTTAGTCCCTTTTTTCCAAATATGAGTATGGATAATATTTAAGTTAATCTGAGTGGTGGAATCGTTGTCCCTGAAAGCTATCTATACATTTCTATGTTAGAACGACTTCAGTACAATACATAGTTATCATAGAAATATTGTCATAATTTTATGATTCCATACAAAAAGGGCTTCAGTCGAGTTTTATCAAAACTACTGATTTTGGACAGATGCTGCACTACGCATTAGGAAGCTGCAGTTGATCGGGAAAATATTGAAGTCGCCAGAGTATCGCCCGATTTTAAAACGACTTTAAAGTTTAATGTTCTGAAATGTTCATATTTTTCTTATTTTTTTTTTTATACTTTCGTGTAACAAAAATATAAAAACGTCCATCACGCAGGAGCTGCATAACTAAGGACTTTCCTCAGAATCGGGTAGTGTCGAGTGCAGGAACTGTTTTTCATTCACTTGATCTAAAATCATTCAATATTACATACAACCTACATCATATGGCACCGAGCGGCATATTATACCTTCAAATATAACCATATATATATATATATATATATAAATTTTAAGTGGGGTCATTTTCGGTGTCTACAAGTTAGGATCGATAAAGATTCGAAGAAATGTTTCAAAAATTCCGTCATGAGTGCAACCTCAATAGCTACTTTCCTTCGGAGGAGAGTGCTAAAAATTAGATAAATGGATTTTAATTTTGAAATGTATTGAAGGAGGACCAAAAAAAAAACTTAACAATTAAAAATGGACCAATCCCAAGCTCACTCAAAAAATGATCTTCAAATTAGCATCGTGGTTACTCGGCATCGGGATTTTACTGGGAAAATCGTATTTTTTGTCATTTTAAACATTTTTCTTCGGATAATCACTCTTAGATATCATTTTTGATTAGTTAAGGAAAAATTGTAATCCATTAAAAAAGTACTAAAAAGAAGTTAGTTAGTATTGCCCCTTAAGTGAAGTAAACAACAATCCATAAAGCTAGTTAGTATTGCCCCTTAAGTGAAGTAAACAACAATCCATAAAGCTAGTTAGTATTGCCCCTTAAGTGAAGTAAACAACAATCCATAAAGCTAGTTAGTATTGCCCCTTAAGTGAAGTAAACAACAATCCATAAAGCTAGTTAGTATTGCCCCTTAAGTGAAGTAAACAACAATCCATAAAGCTAGTTAGTATTGCCCCTTAAGTGAAGTAAACAACAATCCATAAAGCTAGTTAGTATTGCCCCTTAAGTGAAGTAAACAACAATCCATAAAGCTAGTTAGTATTGCCCCTTAAGTGAAGTAAACAACAATCCATAAAGCTAGTTAGTATTGCCCCTTAAGTGAAGTAAACAACAATCCATAAAGCTAGTTAGTATTGCCCCTTAAGTGAAGTAAACAACAATCCATAAAGCTAGTTAGTATTGCCCCTTAAGTGAAGTAAACAACAATCCATAAAGCTAGTTAGTATTGCCCCTTAACTGAAGTAAACAACAATCCATAAAGCTAGTTAGTATTGCCCCTTAAGTGAAGTAAACAACAATCCATAAAGCTAGTTAGTATTGCCCCTTAAGTGAAGTAAACAACAATCCATAAAGCTAGTTAGTATTGCCCCTTAACTGAAGTAAACAACAATCCATAAAGCTAGTTAGTATTGCCCCTTAAGTGAAGTAAACAACAATCCATAAAGCTAGTTAGTATTCCCCCTCAAGTGAAGTAAACAACAATCCATAAAGCTAGTTAGTATTGCCCCTTAAGTGAAGTAAACAACAATCCATAAAGCTAGTTAGTATTGCCCCTTAAGTGAAGTAAACAACAATCCATAAAGCTAGTTAGTATTGCCCCTTAAGTGAAGTAAACAACAATCCATAAAGCTAGTTAGTATTTCCCCTTAAGTGAAGTAAACAACAATCCATAAAGCTAGTTAGTATTGCCCCTTAAGTGAAGTAAACAACAATCCATAAAGCTAGTTAGTATTGCCCCTTAAGTGAAGTAAACAACAATCCATAAAGCTAGTTAGTATTGCCCCTTAAGTGAAGTAAACAACAATCCATAAAGCTAGTTAGTATTGCCCCTTAAGTGAAGTAAACAACAATCCATAAAGCTAGTTAGTATTTCCCCTTAAGTGAAGTAAACAACAATCCATAAAGCTAGTTAGTATTGCCCCTTAAGTGAAGTAAACAACAATCCATAAAGCTAGTTAGTATTGCCCCTTAAGTGAAGTAAACAACAATCCATAAAGCTAGTTAGTATTGCCCCTTAAGTGAAGTAAACAACAATCCATAAAGCTAGTTAGTATTGCCCCTTAAGTGAAGTAAACAACAATCCATAAAGCTAGTTAGTATTGCCCCTTAAGTGAAGTAAACAACAATCCATAAAGCTAGTTAGTATTGCCCCTTAAGTGAAGTAAACAACAATCCATAAAGCTAGTTAGTATTGCCCCTTAAGTGAAGTAAACAACAATCCATAAAGCTAGTTAGTATTTCCCCTTAAGTGAAGTAAACAACAATCCATAAAGCTAGTTAGTATTGCCCCTTAAGTGAAGTAAACAACAATCCATAAAGCTAGTTAGTATTGCCCCTTAAGTGAAGTAAACAACAATCCATAAAGCTAGTTAGTATTGCCCCTTAAGTGAAGTAAACAACAATCCATAAAGCTAGTTAGTATTGCCCCTTAAGTGAAGTAAACAACAATCCATAAAGCTAGTTAGTATTTCCCCTTAAGTGAAGTAATCAACAATCCATAAAGCTAGTTAGTATTTCCCCTTAAGTGAAGTAAACAACAATCCATAAAGCTAGTTAGTATTGCCCCTTAAGTGAAGTAAACAACAATCCATAAAGCTAGTTAGTATTGCCCCTTAAGTGAAGTAAACAACAATCCATAAAGCTAGTTAGAATTGCCCCTTAAGTGAAGTAAACAACAATCCATAAAGCTAGTTAGTATTGCCCCTTAAGTGAAGTAAACAACAATCCATAAAGCTAGTTAGTAGTGCCCCTTAAGTGAAGTAAACAACAATCCATAAAGCTAGTTAGTATTGCCCCTTAAGTGAAGTAAACAACAATCCATAAAGCTAGTTAGTATTGCCCCTTAAGTGAAGTAAACAACAATCCATAAAGCTAGTTAGTATTGCCCCTTAAGTGAAGTAAACAACAATCCATAAAGCTAGTTAGTATTGCCCCTTAAGTGAAGTAAACAACAATCCATAAAGCTAGTTAGTATTGCCCCTTAAGTGAAGTAAACAACAATCCATAAAGCTAGTTAGTATTTCCCCTTAAGTGAAGTAAACAACAATCCATAAAGCTAGTTAGTATTTCCCTTTAAGTGAAGTAAACAACAATCCATAAAGCTAGTTAGTATTGCCCCTTAAGTGAAGTAAACAACAATCCATAAAGCTAGTTAGTATTGCCCCTTAAGTGAAGTAAACAACAATCCATAAAGCTAGTTAGTATTGCCCCTTAAGTGAAGTAAACAACAATCCATAAAGCTAGTTAGTATTGCCCCTTAAGTGAAGTAAACAACAATCCATAAAGCTAGTTAGTATTTCCCCTTAAGTGAAGTAAACAACAATCCATAAAGCTAGTTAGTATTGCCCCTTAAGTGAAGTAAACAACAATCCATAAAGCTAGTTAGTATTGCCCCTTAAGTGAAGTAAACAACAATCCATAAAGCTAGTTAGTATTGCCCCTTAAGTGAAGAAAACAACAATCCATAAAGCTAGTTAGTATTGCCCCTTAAGTGAAGTAAACAACAATCCATAAAGCTAGTTAGTATTGCCCCTTAAGTGAAGTAAACGACAATCCATAAAGCTAGTTAGTATTGCCCCTTAAGTGAAGTAAACGACAATCCATAAAGCTAGTTAGTATTTCCCCTTAAGTGAAGTAAACGACAATCCATAAAGCTAGTTAGTATTGCCCCTTAAGTGAAGTAAACAACAATCCATAAAGCTAGTTAGTATTGCCCCTTAAGTGAAGTAAACAACAATCCATAAAGCTAGTTAGTATTGCCCCTTAAGTGAAGTAAACAACAATCCATAAAGCTAGTTAGTATTGCCCCTTAAGTGAAGTAAACAACAATCCATAAAGCTAGTTAGTATTGCCCCTTAAGTGAAGTAAACAACAATCCATAAAGCTAGTTAGTATTGCCCCTTAAGTGAAGTAAACAACAATCCATAAAGCTAGTTAGTATTGCCCCTTAAGTGAAGTAAACAACAATCCATAAAGCTAGTTAGTATTGCCCCTTAAGTGAAGTAAACAACAATCAATAAAGCTAGTTAGTATTGCCCCTTAAGTGAAGTAAACAACAATCCATAAAGCTAGTTAGTATTTCCCCTTAAGTGAAGTAAACAACAATCCATAAAGCTAGTTAGTATTGCCCCTTAAGTGAAGTAAACAACAATCCATAAAGCTAGTTAGTATTGCCCCTTAAGTGAAGTAAACAACAATCCATAAAGCTAGTTAGTATTGCCCCTTAAGTGAAGTAAACAACAATCCATAAAGCTAGTTAGTATTTCCCCTTAAGTGAAGTAAACAACAATCCATAAAGCTAGTTAGTATTTCCCCTTAAGTGAAGTAAACAACAATCCATAAAGCTAGTTAGTATTGCCCCTTAAGTGAAGTAAACAACAATCCATAAAGCTAGTTAGTATTGCCCCTTAAGTGAAGTAAACAACAATCCATAAAGCTAGTTAGTATTGCCCCTTAAGTGAAGTAAACAACAATCCATAAAGCTAGTTAGTATTGCCCCTTAAGTGAAGTAAACAACAATCCATAAAGCTAGTTAGTATTGCCCCTTAAGTGAAGTAAACAACAATCCATAAAGCTAGTTAGTATTGCCCCTTAAGTGAAGTAAACAACAATCCATAAAGCTAGTTAGTATTGCCCCTTAAGTGAAGTAAACAACAATCCATAAAGCTAGTTAGTATTGCCCCTTAAGTGAAGTAAACAACAATCCATAAAGCTAGTTAGTATTGCCCCTTAAGTGAAGTAAACAACAATCCATAAAGCTAGTTAGTATTGCCCCTTAAGTGAAGTAAACAACAATCCATAAAGCTAGTTAGTATTGCCCCTTAAGTGAAGTAAACAACAATCCATAAAGCTAGTTAGTATTGCCCCTTAAGTGAAGTAAACAACAATCCATAAAGCTAGTTAGTATTGCCCCTTAAATGAAGTAAACAACAATCCATAAAGCTAGTTAGTATTGCCCCTTAAGTGAAGTAAACAACAATCCATAAAGCTAGTTAGTATTTCCCCTTAAGTGAAGTAAACAACAATCCATAAAGCTAGTTAGTATTGCCCCTTAAGTGAAGTAAACAACAATCCATAAAGCTAGTTAGTATTGCCCCTTAAGTGAAGTAAACAACAATCCATAAAGCTAGTTAGTATTGCCCCTTAAGTGAAGTAAACAACAATCCATAAAGCTAGTTAGTATTGCCCCTTAAGTGAAGTAAACAACAATCCATAAAGCTAGTTAGTATTGCCCCTTAAGTGAAGTAAACAACAATCCATAAAGCTAGTTAGTATTGCCCCTTAAGTGAAGTAAACAACAATCCATAAAGCTAGTTAGTATTGCCCCTTAAGTGAAGTAAACAACAATCCATAAAGCTAGTTAGTATTTCCCCTTAAGTGAAGTAAACAACAATCCATAAAGCTAGTTAGTATTGCCCCTTAAGTGAAGTAAACAACAATCCATAAAGCTAGTTAGTATTGCCCCTTAAGTGAAGTAAACAACAATCCATAAAGCTAGTTAGTATTGCCCCTTAAGTGAAGTAAACAACAATCCATAAAGCTAGTTAGTATTGCCCCTTAAGTGAAGTAAACAACAATCCATAAAGCTAGTTAGTATTGCCCCTTAAGTGAAGTAAACAACAATCCATAAAGCTAGTTAGTATTGCCCCTTAAGTGAAGTAAACAACAATCCATAAAGCTAGTTAGTATTGCCCCTTAAGTGAAGTAAACAACAATCCATAAAGCTAGTTAGTATTGCCCCTTAAGTGAAGTAAACAACAATCCATAAAGCTAGTTAGTATTGCCCCTTAAGTGAAGTAAACAACAATCCATAAAGCTAGTTAGTATTGCCCCTTAAGTGAAGTAAACAACAATCCATAAAGCTAGTTAGTATTGCCCCTTAAGTGAAGTAAACAACAATCCATAAAGCTAGTTAGTATTGCCCCTTAAGTGAAGTAAACAACAATCCATAAAGCTAGTTAGTATTGCCCCTTAAGTGAAGTAAACAACAATCCATAAAGCTAGTTAGTATTGCCCCTTAAGTGAAGTAAACAACAATCCATAAAGCTAGTTAGTATTGCCCCTTAAGTGAAGTAAATAACAATCTATAAAATGAATAAAGATTTAAATGTTTATTTTGTAAAGATGTTTGATTTAAAAAATATATTATTCTTAAATTTTGTTTGGTGATTTTTTCTTATTAAACGGACACCATTATCCAAAGTATTATACAAATAACCTGAAATACTGTTAAGAAAGAGTGTTACCTAACTTTTGATGAGTCGTCCATTTCAAATTGTGAGCAGTATAGCACAGACGGTAAAGCAGAATGAATATAATTTTGGAATTTTTTTGGCGTAGAATATAATGAAGAACAATAAGAATAGATTTTTTCAATTTTAAAACTAATCAAAGCAATTTCAATTAAATAATATTCGAAATTCTACTGAGTTATTGTACAAATTTGCATAAACACAAATAAATAACTGCCTGGAATAGTTTGACGTTTCAATTATAATGAGCCACGAAAACTCGGAGAGTTAATTATTATGTAGATTAAATGGTGAAATAAGTTTGAAATTAATTTTGAGTGAAAATAATAAGATTTGAAGGTGTTTGCGGGGGGCTGCTGCGCCCCCTTCATAAAGATTTATAACCCAGAAGCAATTTACCAGAAGAAATAATCTGTAAGGATTTATTCGGCCTGAACACCTCTGTGAAAGGCTTGTTGAAGTATCTGAGCTTGTAATATGTCACTGACTCATTTTAATCTCAAACTGAAATAATTCATTGGAAATTTAATTGGTCCAGACTCCATATTGAGCCGCTCCATATTGGTTGCCAAACCTAACCTTTTCACTGACTGGCTAAATGGAACTTATTATTTCATTTTAAATCTCCGGGGCAGGTCGGTATGGTAGAACGTGTTATGTATATGTTAATATGCTCATGGAATCATGGATGCTATCATCGGCAGTCATGTCTTGGTGTAATCTAAGATTAATACTATGGTCCCATCTAATAAATAGTAAAAAAAAAAAAAAAAAAATCCGTCCAGTAACAGGCCACGAAGGGCAGATACTATAGACGAATCTGATTCATGACCATACAACACACCAGGGAGATAGTGTGGTCAGTACTATTTTCCGACCGTCTGATTTTCCCCTAACTGCTAGGGTCATTAGCACCAAATTATTGAACGGCTGAGTCGGCCTAGGGACGGCCAGGGAGGCCGCATCCAACCCATGAACGAAGACACTAGAAGATAAAAATCTTTAGTACTATGCTCGGGATTTGAACTCAGGCCCTCCATCATATTAGTCCAGTGCTCTACCATAAGCTAACCTCGCCCCCCTAAATTGCTATTTATAATTTACAAATTAGTTAAGAGAAAAAGAAACAATTGTATTTTTGAACATTTCACAATACAAAATGGCGATTACAATTTATTAATACATTCAGAAATTCCTGATGTAGATAAGAATTACTTATTGCAGGTAATTCTCTATGTAGGTCTGGTCCAGGGAGTGCTCAGTCGTGAGCAGTCTGTATCAATAGTCGTGGGTTCGATTCCCGTCTCGGGTTGGAGGCTTTTCTTTAAAAATATGAAATAATTGAGGTTAGTTTGATAAAATACTTGTGTTAGGTTCCATGCTGAGATTAATGCTATGTTTCCGCCATTCCTGCGGTACTTGCTATATTTCAGGAAAGGTAATTCCTACTTACGTAGTAACTAACTCATCTTCCTGCCTAAATAAGTTAGTATCAAGATATCCAGGACGTTCCTATTTGACCGATTAGACAGCCCATCATACGATTGATTGTATTTCTGCTTTGCCCTCCGATATGAGAGTTTCGAAATATCTTGATTGTCTACGGATCTCTTAGCCAACCCCGTCCTACCCCTTGAGACCTCCGGGTTTTACATTACTCGCAAGATTGTCTTGTCGCTGTGCAATCTTCACCCGACGGGGCCAAGACGTGAGTCCGAGCTTAGGACTGTACATCGGGTCGGGTCTTGTCACATTTCATTCCGGGCAGACTGTCAGAGTCGTTATGGTTGTGTAAGTCGGATAACATATTACATTTAAGACGTTACAATTTAGGCCTTGCGCATACGAGGGGCGAACTCAACATCAGGTTTACACTAATTACTCCTCAATTATTATATAATTTGTTTATTAATATAAGTATACCAATAAGCAAAAATGAGACATTCCACGACCAAAAAAATATTCAAACACATTTTCCTCAAGACTATCTATTGATGTATTCGCTCTTCTTATCCGCTGCGCCTCAATTGTGTATTGAGTATTTATGTGAACAACAGAATCCTGTTACTACGTTGACATGAACGTGGGATGTTCTCTTTTTCTTGTGGAGGTTTTTATTATTTATATTGGGATGAATAAACAAAAATGTCATGTTTATGTGAACAACAGAATCCGGTTACTACGTTGTCATGAACGTGGGATGTTCTCTTTTTCTTGTGGAGGTTTTTATTATTTATATTGGGATGAATAAACAAAAATGTCATGTTTATGTGAACAACAGAATCCGGTTACTACGTTGTCATGAACGTGGGATGTTCTCTTTTTCTTGTGGAGGTTTTTATTGTTTATATTGGGATGAATAAACAAAAATGTCATGTTTATGTGAACAACAGAATCCGGTTACTACGTTGTCATGAACGTGGGATGTTCTCTTTTTCTTGTGGAGGTTTTTATTATTTATATTGGGATGAATAAACAAAAATGTCATGTTTATGTGAACAACAGAATCCGGTTACTACGTTGTCATGAACGTGGGATGTTCTCTTTTTCTTGTGGAGGTTTTTATTATTTATACTGGGATGAATAAACAAAAATGTCATGTTTATGTGAACAACAGAATCCGGTTACTACGTTGTCATGAACGTGGGATGTTCTCTTTTTCTTGTGGAGGTTTTTATTATTTATACTGGGATGAATAAACAAAAATGTCATGTTTATGTGAACAACAGAATCCGGTTACTACGTTGTCATGAACGTGGGATGTTCTCTTTTTCTTGTGGAGGTTTTTATTATTTATATTGGGATGAATAAACAAAAATGTCATGTTTATGTGAACAACAGAATCCGGTTACTACGTTGTCATGAACGTGGGATGTTCTCTTTTTCTTGTGGAGGTTTTTATTATTTATATTGGGATGAATAAACAAAAATGTCATGTTTATGTGAACAACAGAATCCGGTTACTACGTTGTCATGAACGTGGGATGTTCTCTTTTTCTTGTGGAGGTTTTTATTATTTATATTGGGATGAATAAACAAAAATGTCATGTTTATGTGAACAACAGAATCCGGTTACTACGTTGTCATGAACGTGGGATGTTCTCTTTTTCTTGTGGAGGTTTTTATTATTTATATTGGGATGAATAAACAAAAATGTCATGTTTATGTGAACAACAGAATCCGGTTACTACGTTGTCATGAACGTGGGATGTTCTCTTTTTCTTGTGGAGGTTTTTATTATTTATATTGGGATGAATAAACAAAAATGTCATGTTTATGTGAACAACAGAATCCGGTTACTACGTTGTCATGAACGTGGGATGTTCTCTTTTTCTTGTGGAGGTTTTTATTATTTATATTGGGATGAATAAACAAAAATGTCATGTTTATGTGAACAACAGAATCCGGTTACTACGTTGTCATGAACGTGGGATGTTCTCTTTTTCTTGTGGAGGTTTTTATTATTTATATTGGGATGAATAAACAAAAATGTCATGTTTATGTGAACAACAGAATCCGGTTACTACGTTGTCATGAACGTGGGATGTTCTCTTTTTCTTGTGGAGGTTTTTATTATTTATATTGGGATGAATAAACAAAAATGTCATGTTTATGTGTAATTATTAAGTAGGTAATATATTACGTCGCATAATTATTTTTCTTGAATTAATATAATTTAATTAAATATTTTTTTTTTGGAATATTGGTGCAATAATCAATGTCTGGGGAATGTGCTTAATTACGCAGCCCCTGCGTATACAAGACCTGGCATCACATTTGTTCTACACTAGTACATAACATGTTACAACACTAGTACATAACATGTTACAACACTAGTACATAACATGTTACAACACTAGTACATAACATGTTACAACCTAAACATAAAGAGAACGATTTAAGAGGTGGTAGGCAAAACAGTGCCAAGCAACATTTTTAACAAAACTTAACTGTAGCTATTTAAATATTTTTTAGCTATATGTTGGATATTATGTGGGACTATCAGTCTATGATGTAAATGCTACTAAAATATGACTACAAGCTCTGTATGCTACTTAATCTTGTTGCTCCTAACCATTTCAACTGATAGTCCCACACAATATCCAACATATAGCAGCTACAGTTATGGTTTGTTGAGAATGTTGCTTGGCACTGTTTTGCCTACCACCTCTTAAATCGTTCTCTTTATGTTTAGGTTGTAACATGTTATGTACTAGTGTTGTAACATGTTATGTACTAGTGTTGTAACATGTTATGTACTAGTGTTGTAACATGTTACAACCTAAACATAAAGAGAACGATTTAAGAGGTGGTAGGCAAAACAGTGCCAAGCAACATTTTTAACAAAACTTAACTGTAGCTATTTAAATATTTTTTAGCTATATGTTGGATATTATGTGGGACTATCAGTCTATGATGTAAATGCTACTAAAATATGACTACATGCTCTGTATGCTACTTAATCTTGTTGCTCCTAACCATTTCAACTGATAGTCCCACACAATATCCAACATATAGCAGCTACAGTTATGGTTTGTTGAGAATGTTGCTTGGCACTATTTTGCCCCGACTCCTTCAATTGTACTCTTTCTTAAATAAGTTGTAATCATGTGCTTTGCCATAGTAACTAAAGCTAAGTAAACAAATTAACCCTAATACAACAAGTAGGTGTCGAATACAACACCTTCCGTTTCCTGTCTTGTACGGTGATTATCTGTGCATAGGTAGAGGGCTGTAACCGTGAATTAGCCTATCTATCAGTAGTACTGTAGACAACAAACTGGTAAAATAAATCATTGATCTTTATTCTTCCTCGTAATTATTGTATATCAGTGACAAACCTAGTTTGAGTGTCAGATAAGACACCGCCTAGTCGTATACGTTATAACTTCATCGTTTCTGTAGAGCTCAAGGAGTCCATTTCAATGCGACGGAACGTCTAGTGAAACCCAAGTCTTTTCGAAGACTTGCTTTCTCTTTACAGTCCAGTCAACCAACAGTTATAGATGGAAATTTTTGGAACACAATTTTTGACTTCGTAACTTTTTTTGGGCTGAATAGGAGGTGAACATATCAAAAGTCCTCGCCCCTAGCCTTTAAGCGGGGGGGGGGGGGGGGGGGGGGGGGGTTAGAAGGTCCCATTTTTCGGGTTTTCACTTATATCTCTGAAACCCTGCGTCCTAGCGACATGACTATTCTATAACAAATAAAAGCTGATTAAATTCACTACAAGTTCTGTTCAATAAAGTTTTTCGAGATATCTTTAGTTTTCGAAATATCCGCTCTTGAAAGTCTGTCATTTCAGACTTTCAATGACAGAATTCCAAGAGCGGATAGATAACCCGTCCTAAAATTCGTAGTTAATAATAAATGGACGTTAAAATTTGAATAAACAAATTATTAAACTTGTATTCATATCTAACCAATTAACATATTCATTTGGGAAATGAAGTCATTTTATAAAGTAGGTGTCGTATTTGAGACCGCCTTGTGATATGTACACTGAAAAACAGGAGGAGGGTTAAAAATATAATCATAAAGTCCAAACGTTTACTTTACAGAATTGCTTAAATACAGATGTCCGTATGAAGGTGAGCTTTCAATACTTAACAGATAGTTTCAGGATATAATGCTTAGTGAGCGGTAATGGCTTTAAGTATCGTGCACACTGCTTTGGATTTCTAGTTATTCCAATTAATTCAAATTACTCCTTTACATGTTACTCTAAGAAGGACTTAAAACTACTTGAAACTATTAACATCGAGTAGGGAATTCCAAGTTGGTCGTTTTCTGCTCTCGGACGACAACATTCACCCTGTCGTTCTAATTAAGTCGTTAGATAAAGCAGTCGGATTTAGTCGGAATGCTGACTGCTTGAGACGACAATCCTGCGAGGGAGGAAAAACCAAGTCACGTCTCGATCCGTTGGACGGGGAGAGTCTTGAAGGCAGATCGGCTAGGACAGCTACTGCACAGGAGAGGCGGGGTTCTTGTCAGCAATTAAACCTAGAGACAACGTGCTGCATAGTATTCGTGATAGATCAGGAGGCCACGCTGCACAGGACATCTCAATAGGGCGAAGCTGCACCTGTCTCTACACCTGACGGGGCAAAAAGCAAAGTGTCCACTCGCCGCATGTCGCCAAGGTCTCAGAGTTGGACGTGATATTTAGTTTCCACTTTAACACATTCACTGCAGCAATAGTTCGCAAATAGATAAATAAATAGGGTCCTTGACAAACCGTTTATAAAGCAAAACTGTTTAGAAAGTTCGGCAAAGAGTTTAATTATTTTATGTGGTTGTACCCAGCTGTAATTCTAGCATTTACGGACGGATCAAAATCTAGAGAAGGCACTGGATCAGCAGCTATAATAGGAAATTCTAAATTTGGACTTAAATTAAACATTCAGCAGAATTACAGGAAATACTTTTGGTTTCGAAAAGTATAGGAAACTATAATTCCAAATAAGACAAGCTCTTGAGATTTCTTTACTCTCCCTCATTAAGACTATACGAAACACAATAACAGAGTTATTTCAAGAAATAAAGGACATACAAGCACACAGCACACGATTCGTTCTTCTTTGGATACCAGGAAACATGGATATCTCAGGAAACGATGAAGCTGACAGATACCTTTGCACAAAGTACTTACAAATGAACATGAAACATACCTACGAAACGGATAATAAAAAGGTATATATGTATATATATTTGTCTGTCTGCTCACCCTCCATCTCCCCCAAAAATGGTCGGATTTTCATAAAAGTTGGTACAAATTACTTGTTTTGATTTAGATCAAATCACCGGAACAATGATTTTTCTCGGAAATGTGAGCGAAATATAGCGAAAAGTTTAAGGCTTTGCATTCAGCCTATATAGGTACCCTTTAATCAGGTTTTCAAACGCAAGGAAACAAAAGAAACAATTGTTTAGGCTGTATCTGCCTTTCGAAGAACGCGACTAAAACTAGTTTTTCTAAGAAAATGTCTGCCTTTGTGGAGTGCAAAACGGTGGATTCAGTTGGATTTTCTGTCTAGATGTTTGACAATCACCCTAAGGTAATTTTGGTTACCTTTAGAGTCAAGAAAGTATAAGACATGAGTAGTTTAGGGATTTCCGTATATTTTAATAAATATCTCTAAATTACTGGGAAATCGTGGTAAATGGAAGTTAAACATTTCTTCGCTTTATTTTAGTGTAATTTATTGTGTTTTAGGTGGAATACATTGCAACTACAATAGGTAGGCATGGGTGTATATAGAAAAAAATTTCGGGAGGGGCTGAGAAAATTTGGGGGGGAGGGGGCTGAGACCATTTCCGGGTAATGGACTACTAATAATTTAGAACTTGGAATAGTTTTACCACCAACTAAAACGTTAGTGCACACAAAATAAAATATTTTTTATGAACTAAGTGATCTTATTTAATTTATTTTTAACGGTTTATGACATGTTTTTACCGATCAACTCAAAATATCGGGAGGGCGGGTGCCCCCTCAGCCCCCCCTTATATACGCCCATGTAGGTAGGGGAATTATATTATTTAAAAATAGGAGTGAAGAATTATAAAGTCTGATTCGCAGGAACTGCGTCATCTTAGCGCGGTTCCGTTCTTATCTCTATTGTTTATGAAGGTATAGAATAGAAACATAATTGTTTAGATCAATAGCGAAACAGCTATCCAAATGAAATCTCAAACAAACCAGTCTTGAAAGGTCTTGATTTACAATCTTACCTGTATGGGTCAGCTATACCATAAGTCGGGCAGATCTTTCTCTTTGAACGCTACATTTTCAACAATAAATTGATCTTCTTATTTTACTTAATCTGTTTTGTTTTCAAATACATTATCCGACTATAAGCAATTTAAAAATAACAAGGAATAAAACAGACAAAAAGAACCGCTCGAATAAACGAAATCAATTACTTTAAAGTTTTAAGCACTTATTTCTCCGAATGACATCGCCTAATTAAAACTTTCTTTAGAACCTTTTTTGTAGAGCATTTAGTAAGCTTTCGAATGGTAACCTTCTGCTTCCCATGATTGTCAATGGTTTTCGAGATACTAACGAAAGTATACAAAGTTACCAAAAATTTTCTTGTCTGTTAAAAAAATATTTTATTCTAACCCTTCCTTTACTCCAAACGTAACCAGAATTTCAACTTATTAGTGTTGATGAAATTCGAACATGCAGAAAAGGTTTCAACTGAATCCCATAATTCTAAGTACCAAAATCAAAGACAAAAAGAACAGTTCGAATAAGCGAAATCAATTACTTTAAAAGTTTAAGCTCTTATTTCTCCGATTGACATCGCCTAATCATAACATTCATCAGAACCATTTTTGTAGAGCATTTAGTGAGCTTTCTAATGGTAATCTTACGTTTCGCAAGATCCTCAACCTTTCTCGAAATATTAAGGAAAGTATACAAAGTTACCAAAACTTTTCATGTCTGTTCATAAAATATTTTATTCTAACCTTTCCTTAACTCCAAACGTAACAAACATTTCAACATATTAGTTTTAATGAAAGTAGAACATGCAGAAAATGTTTCAACTGAATCCCATGATTCTAAGTACCCAAACCAAAAACGGTATTCAAAAACTATTTTTCTAATTTTCTCAAAAACGGTTAAAGCTATCGCCTTGAAAATGGTTTCATTCGTTTTCCTAGCCCAAGAAGCCTATAAAACGAGTACTTACAAGCTTATGAACTCAAAAACGTAGGCGTTACGATTATTTTTGCGCGAATTTCGCCCCAAACGCCATATTCCAGTGGGCGGATTCTGCTGGTTAACGAACTTGACCTTTCAAATTGGAAGACGGATTTTTGTACCAAATTTCATCACAAACGGACCATTAGGGAAGCCAGAAATGAGCGAACAGACATATATATATATATATATATATATATATATATATATATATATATATATATATATATATACACACACACATATATATATATATATATATACATACATATATATATATATATATATATATACAAATTTGAACCACCGTT
This sequence comes from Gonocerus acuteangulatus, assembly GCA_946811695.1. Taxonomy (NCBI): domain Eukaryota; kingdom Metazoa; phylum Arthropoda; class Insecta; order Hemiptera; family Coreidae; genus Gonocerus; species Gonocerus acuteangulatus. The sequence continues at coordinate 101,508,504 of OX328126.1, forward strand.
ATTTTCGGTCTCTAGGGGTTCTGAAACGCTAAATTTTCTAGTCGGCACTTCCGGATTGTTTCATTGTATCAACCTTATAAGCGGGGTTCCTCCCTATCGGGGTGGGAGGAACCGCGCTAAAAATGTCAAGAAAGGATATAGGCTAATTGTATGTGGTGTTGACGTATTAATAGAGTGTAAGTGGGAAGATTTAACAAGACTCCTTGACAAGACTTATCTGCAGTTAGAGCATTATGAATGGGAAGATAGTGTGGGTGTCAAGGAAACCAACTAATGAATGAATGACTACTCATCCTTGACACCCATCCATTCATAAAGATGGATGAATCACAGATAACTGCACTTTCGGATATTACGGCATTTTTATTGGGATTTAACTCCATTAATGGGAAATTGAGGGGTTAAAGGCTGAAGACAATTTAAGAGAAATAACAACATGAACATTTCTCCTGTCGAGAGAAAGTGGCTAACCAGGCTTCGAATAGGGCACGCTTAATTAGAGTAACCAACTTGGACGTATCGTTTTGAGATTCTCTAATAAAAAAAAAAAACAACAATGGGGGGAAAAAGAAGACATATATTGTGTTTAAAATGCAAAAGACGAACCATTTTCTGAATTTTCCCGTTTAATAATTTAAAAGCACCAATTTCATCCATGAAAAAATATCTGTATGTCCCTCGAAATTTGTCAGCACAGGTAGAAAGTGTTTCCGTATTTCTATGTGCCTCTGACTTAAAATTCATTCAGTAGGCAAAATTTTGAGTAGAATCAAATTTACGATGGCCTAACTAATTTGAATCTACATACTCGTCGCATTTAGGCTTATATTTGAGCATAGGAGCATATATTATACCGTAGATACGAGCGAAGGAATAACCTATCCTTGGGAATACAAAGAACAGAAGTACTCATAAGTTGATTAGAATGTACAATGTTTTTAATTTTGAAAGGTTGACAGATGTGTTAACAAGTTAATCTACCTTTCGGTCAGAGTTTACATATGGTCAGTACTATGCTCTGGCGGTTTGATTTTTCACATTCCAGGTACCGATCAAAAGCCCTCCAGAAAACAACTCGAGAGGTCTATGACTGAGCAAAACTCTCCCCTATTTGTAAATGTATATATAATTCAGTTTAATAATATGATAATGAAGAATTATGGGAAAAGCTAGTCCACCTACAGGTCCGAGCTGAAACGATGCTAATCCCACATGAGTCCTTCTCGGGGAGTTGTAGGGAAGAGTAAAAGTCTGCCTACAATGTGACGAGGTTGTACACGAATGACAATAGGCCCATCGTCTATTGGGTCCCGTTTCGGTATTGACAGGTGTCCCGCCTACGCGCGTGTGTGTCATCACTCAATGCGCATCGCGTAGATGCGAGATGGGCGTATTGGTGTAAGATTGTCTCGCCTTTGACCTGCGCAATGTTTCAATGACCGGACGTTGCGTCAGTAAGTCGTCGTGTAGGCTGCTATAATCACTCATACGTATAGGCAGAGCTCGGCTGCAACGCTGTTTCTCTGTCATTGCTGCTGAAACCTAGTGTCTAAAACTGAGAAAGTGTTTTACTTACTAAATAATACCTATAGGTACGCAAAGGAACTCTTAGTAGCCCTTTTTCAAATAAGGTCACCCTACATACGGCGAACCTATAATAACAATAACAGTAATTCGGAGGGGTCTTCCTCAGGTCTAGTGGCTAATGCCTTGAATTCTCTTGCGGGAGATGGTGGGTTCGAGTCCCACCTGTAGTAGGTTGAGGGTTTTCACCTATTTAGGCCCTCTGAGAGAATTCCCTTCACGACCATAAATGCTTAGGAAGGGTGGCATTCTATGGATCGCTCGGCGCCAATTCCCTCGTCACACCACTCATGTAGTCTTCGCAATCCCATCATGGTTAGTATATATGAAATACGAAATATTATTATTTAATAAATTATGTTGAATACTTTTTGGCAAGATGCCTTCTAATCTTTATGGAAATAACTTCTTATTTTTGCCTTTCAGCTGCTGGGAATAACAACGCAAGAGCAATAAAATAGAAAACCCTTGGGGATATTAAGTTTAATCGTCGGATTACCGAAAAGGGTCTTCTGGAGCGAGGTTTAAATCCGATTAGAGAATCCACGAAATTTTTGGCCGGTTTTCCAAGACAAAGTCCGGAGAACGTCAAAAGTCATTATTCCTGAGGGGTTTTCATAGAGCCCGCGGCGGTCGTGCTTGAATGAATTCTTCAAGATTATGTAAATCTAATGTGTACAAGAAGAAATCTCTTTGTCAGAGAATCGTAAACCCTCGGGCTAAGTTTGAAAAGTGCACGAAGTCATACTTCGCCCCTAGAAATGTTACTCCATTCTACGTGGAATTACGTAACTCCTTATTATCGAAAGCTAAGCTACGCTATTACAAGAAATTACCAACAATATGAAAACGAATTGATAGTCACCAAAACACGAGTTATATGTTCGGTGGTTTCAATATTCTTGTTGGTCCGCTTACGAGGCGTGTTTTAATTTGGAGCGAAGTGTTTCATCAGACCTGTGTAAATATACAAAGTTTTATAATATTTGCCAAGGTTTAGATTGCCAGGGAACGGACAAAAACGTTAAGAAACCAACATTTGTATATGTATTCCCACCACTTTGTTATTAGTGACATCGTTTCGGCCTGAACTGGAAGCCTTCAACAAGACAAGAAGAGGAAGAACTGATTCCATTGTAGCTTGCTTCTCTGTTCATATCCTTGATGAAGACTTGCAATTCAAGGTGAAACGTCGCCATTAATTCATCAAAGCGAACTTTTCAGCTTGGTACAATTTTCATATACAATTCTAGTTGTTTTAAATATAATCACTTGAAACCAGCAAACTTCGCAAAGAAAAATAATTATCAATTACAGAAAACCAAACTAACGATGTTACTAAAATATACAGGGTTTTCCAGTCTTAAACCCACAGACTTCGTACATCGATGGGGAATCGAAAAACTAAGTCAAAAAGTCCTTTGGCGATTTTATCCTTTTCGCTTCGTTTTCGAGAAAAACGCAAAAACCCATCTTTTTTTTATTATTATTTTTTTCAATTTAAATATCAGGTACAAATATTATTGATCATTAATTTATTATCTCGCGTCTAATTGAGGCGTTCAATTTAGATTGGATACTAATTCGTATAGGAATTCGATTTTTTTTTTTTTTGACACAATTCTTTCGTTAAGGAATTAATGAGAATTTGTCAAACGAAATGTGTTCAAATATCTCAACGGATGGACATTTTGTTTCATAGAGAGTTAGACATTCTCAATAATTCCTTAACGGAAGAATTGTGTCAAACAATTCTAATTTCTGTACAAATTATTATCCAATCTAAATTGAACGCCTCTATTAGACGCGAGATGATAATTAACGAACAATAATATTTGTATCTACCTGATATTTTAAATTGAAAAAAAAATTAAAAAAAAAAAAAAAAAGGATGAATATAATTCTAAATATCGTTGAAGCGATAAATCGGGATTCGCCCCTTCTTGGATTTTGATAAAATTTGGTAGGTTGGTTACTCTAAAAAAACATTAGCTAGAATAGAATTTAATCTACCAAGCAATTAACATTTTCCGGTTGGCCAAAAATAGGCGATTTTTCAATATTTTAAAAATTATTAGTAAAAAGTACAGATAATTTAAAAAAAAAAAAATGGTTCATTCAAGGAGTTGTTAGAGCTATTAGGATACAAAATTTCAAAAAAAATCTAAGAGGGTCAGGTTGTAAATAGTACTTTCATTGGTTGAATTGAGATGGAATGGCCCTGGGACACCCTGTATAATAAGATAAAATTTATATAAAGTCATCAATAAAGTACCAAACCTATTTTCACATTATTTATTTATTCCATGTGAGCTCCGTAAGAGTGGCGATGAGCTCATTGGGACGACAGAAGAAAGGTTCGTTAAATCCATGTGAGCTCCGTAAGAGTGGCGATGAGCTCATTGGGACGACAGAAGAAAGGTACGTTAAGTATTCCATGTGAGCTCCGTAAGAGTGACGATGAGCTCGTTGGGACGACAGAAGAAAGGTTCGTTAAATCCATGTGAGCTCCGTAAGAGTGGCGATGAGCTCATTGGGACGACAGAAGAAAGGTTCGTTAAATATTCCATGTGAACTCCGTAAGAGTGGCGATGAGCTCATTGGGACGACAGAAGAAAGGTTCGTTAAATATTAGTCAGTTTGTCCAATAAAACAAAATAAAACATAAAGAAATAAAAGAGAAAGAACAAGATGGTGCTATTAAATAAAACCAAAATAAAATATTACATATAGTTATACCTTTGAATATAAGTGTGCTGCTTTTAAGAGTGTAAGGAGTATATGGATGTACGGGCTACCTTCAGTAAGTAAGTCGTGTAAGTTGTAAGGAATTGTCAAGTCGCTGCGTTGTCTACAGTCTGTCAGTATATGTTTAACAGTTAGAGTTCTGTTACACTGTCTGCACGTTGGTCTTTCTTTTCTGTCCAGTAAGTATGAGTGGGTAAGTCGAGTGTGGCCTATCCGAAGCCTGGATAAAATTACGTCGTCCTGACGAGAAAATTGTTCTGTTTTCCAAGTTCTTGTCGTGTTCTTAATTTCTTTTAATTTGCATATACTCTTTGACCAATCTCTCTCCCATTCATACAGTGTGTTAGTTCGCATTGTTTTGCTTAAATCGGATGAAGTAATTGTATTTATGTCTGGTATAGGTCGGTTCGTTGCTAGTTTTGCCTGCCGGCCTACAGCTGTACTCATGTCGATGTCTTCGTGTCCTGGTACCCATAGCAACGTAATGTGTTTGTTTTTACTTTGTAGAATGTTAATGTGTGTAAATATGTTCTTGATAACTGGATGTGTGCTGTAAATGTTCTGTATGGACATTAAGGAACTTAAGGAGTCTGTGCAAACAGTGATTGCGTCAGTCTGAGCATCATGAACGTTAGTTAGTGCTGGAAGTATTCCGTAAAGTTCCGCTGTAAATATGGTCGTTGTTTCTGGTAATTTAATTAGGTAAGCAGTTTCCTTCACAATTGCAGCTGCTCCTGTGCCAGAGTTTGTCTTGGATCCGTCGGTAAAAGTATATAATGTTCTCGGGTATTGTCTCATTATCGAATTAATTGTATTTTTATAAAATAATTTGGATGTTGGTTCAGTCTTTTTGTATTTAGTTAGTGTCAAGTGAATCCTTAAGTTCCTCAATCTCCAAGGTGGTGTGTTAGTGAATCCTTAAGTTCCTCAATCTCCATGGTGGTGTGTTAGTGAATCCTTAAGTTCCTCAATCTCCAAGGTGGTGTGTTAGTAAATCCTTAAGTTCCTCAATCTCCAAGGTGGTGTGTTAGTGAATCCTTAAGTTCCTCAATCTCCAAGGTGGTGTGTTAGTGAATCCTTAAGTTCCTCAATCTAAAAGGTGGTGTGTTAGTGAAATTGTGTTGAAGTATTGAAGATTCTTTTCCTTCTATCTTCTAGTGTTCTTACGACAAAAGGTTTTCTTTTAGAATTTGATCCTAAATATTTATTAAAATGAGTATTTTCAAGAAAACGTTTCACACAGGGAGTCCCAAGACCTTTTGACTTTACATAAAAATTAGAGCTTAAAATAGCACGCCTATACTGCAGCGGGGGTTCTCCGGTCAAGGCGCAAAGGCTTTCTGCAGGACTGGTCCTGAATGCTCCTGTGACCAGCCTTAGTCCTGTGTTGTGTCGAGGAGTCGTAAAGTGGTTGGACTGGCAGATGAATATGCTATACATCCATAATACAGAAGAGACATGGTATAGGAACGATAGAATGCTCCTGTGACCAGCCTTAGTCCTGTCTTGTGTCGAGAAGTCGTAAAGTGGTTGGACTGGCAGATGAATATGCTATACATCCATAATACAGAAGAGACATGGTATAGGAACGATAGAATGCTCCTGTGACCAGCCTTAGTCCTGTGTTGTGTCGAGAAGTCTAAAGTGGTTGGACTGGCAGATGAATATGCTATACATCCATAATACAGACGAGACCTGGTATAGGAACGATAGAATGCTCCTGTGACCAGCCTTAGTCCTGTGTTGTGTCGAGAAGTCGTAAAGTGGTTGGACTGGCAGATGAATATGCTATACATCCATAATCCAGAAGAGACATGGTATAGGAACGATAGAATGCTCCTGTGACCAGCCTTAGTCCTGTGTTGTGTCGAGAAGTCGTAAAGTGGTTGGACTGGCAGATGAATATGCTATACATCCATAATCCAGAAGAGACCTGGTATAGGAACGATAGAATGCTCCTGTGACCAGCCTTAGTCCTGTGTTGTGTCGAGAAGTCGTAAAGTGGTTGGACTGGCAGATGAATATGCTATACATCCATAATCCAGAAGAGACATGGTATAGGAACGATAGAATGCTCCTGTGACCAGCCTTAGTCCTGTGTTGTGTCGAGAAGTCGTAAAGTGGTTGGACTGGCAGATGAATATGCTATACATCCATAATCCAGAAGAGACCTGGTATAGGAACGATAGAATGCTCCTGTGACCAGCCTTAGTCCTGTGTTGTGTCGAGAAGTCGTAAAGTGGTTGGACTGGCAGATGAATATGCTATACATCCATAATACAGAAGAGACATGGTATAGGAACGATAGAATGCTCCTGTGACCAGCCTTAGTCCTGTGTTGTGTCGAGAAGTCGTAAAGTGGTTGGACTGGCAGATGAATATGCTATACATCCATAATCCAGAAGAGACATGGTATAGGAACGATAGAATGCTCCTGTGACCAGCCTTAGTCCTGTGTTGTGTCGAGAAGTCGTAAAGTGGTTGGACTGGCAGATGAATATGCTATACATCCATAATCCAGAAGAGACATGGTATAGGAACGATAGAATGCTCCTGTGACCAGCCTTAGTCCTGTGTTGTGTCGAGAAGTCGTAAAGTGGTTGGACTGGCAGATGAATATGCTATACATCCATAATACAGAAGAGACATGGTATAGGAACGATAGAATGCTCCTGTGACCAGCCTTAGTCCTGTCTTGTGTCGAGAAGTCGTAAAGTGGTTGGACTGGCAGATGAATATGCTATACATCCATAATACAGAAGAGACATGGTATAGGAACGATAGAATGCTCCTGTGACCAGCCTTAGTCCTGTGTTGTGTCGAGAAGTCTAAAGTGGTTGGACTGGCAGATGAATATGCTATACATCCATAATACAGACGAGACCTGGTATAGGAACGATAGAATGCTCCTGTGACCAGCCTTAGTCCTGTGTTGTGTCGAGAAGTCGTAAAGTGGTTGGACTGGCAGATGAATATGCTATACATCCATAATCCAGAAGAGACATGGTATAGGAACGATAGAATGCTCCTGTGACCAGCCTTAGTCCTGTGTTGTGTCGAGAAGTCGTAAAGTGGTTGGACTGGCAGATGAATATGCTATACATCCATAATCCAGAAGAGACCTGGTATAGGAACGATAGAATGCTCCTGTGACCAGCCTTAGTCCTGTGTTGTGTCGAGAAGTCGTAAAGTGGTTGGACTGGCAGATGAATATGCTATACATCCATAATACAGAAGAGACATGGTATAGGAACGATAGAATGCTCCTGTGACCAGCCTTAGTCCTGTGTTGTGTCGAGAAGTCGTAAAGTGGTTGGACTGGCAGATGAATATGCTATACATCCATAATCCAGAAGAGACCTGGTATAGGAACGATAGAATGCTCCTGTGACCAGCCTTAGTCCTGTGTTGTGTCGAGAAGTCGTAAAGTGGTTGGACTGGCAGATGAATATGCTATACATCCATAATCCAGAAGAGACATGGTATAGGAACGATAGAATGCTCCTGTGACCAGCCTTAGTCCTGTGTTGTGTCGAGAAGTCGTAAAGTGGTTGGACTGGCAGATGAATATGCTATACATCCATAATCCAGAAGAGACATGGTATAGGAACGATAGAATGCTCCTGTGACCAGCCTTAGTCCTGTGTTGTGTCGAGAAGTCGTAAAGTGGTTGGACTGGCAGATGAATATGCTATACATCCATAATACAGAAGAGACATGGTATAGGAACGATAGAATGCTCCTGTGACCAGCCTTAGTCCTGTCTTGTGTCGAGAAGTCGTAAAGTGGTTGGACTGGCAGATGAATATGCTATACATCCATAATACAGAAGAGACATGGTATAGGAACGATAGAATGCTCCTGTGACCAGCCTTAGTCCTGTGTTGTGTCGAGAAGTCTAAAGTGGTTGGACTGGCAGATGAATATGCTATACATCCATAATACAGACGAGACCTGGTATAGGAACGATAGAATGCTCCTGTGACCAGCCTTAGTCCTGTGTTGTGTCGAGAAGTCGTAAAGTGGTTGGACTGGCAGATGAATATGCTATACATCCATAATCCAGAAGAGACATGGTATAGGAACGATAGAATGCTCCTGTGACCAGCCTTAGTCCTGTGTTGTGTCGAGAAGTCGTAAAGTGGTTGGACTGGCAGATGAATATGCTATACATCCATAATCCAGAAGAGACCTGGTATAGGAACGATAGAATGCTCCTGTGACCAGCCTTAGTCCTGTGTTGTGTCGAGAAGTCGTAAAGTGGTTGGACTGGCAGATGAATATGCTATACATCCATAATCCAGAAGAGACATGGTATAGGAACGATAGAATGCTCCTGTGACCAGCCTTAGTCCTGTGTTGTGTCGAGAAGTCGTAAAGTGGTTGGACTGGCAGATGAATATGCTATACATCCATAATCCAGAAGAGACCTGGTATAGGAACGATAGAATGCTCCTGTGACCAGCCTTAGTCCTGTGTTGTGTCGAGAAGTCGTAAAGTGGTTGGACTGGCAGATGAATATGCTATACATCCATAATACAGAAGAGACATGGTATAGGAACGATAGAATGCTCCTGTGACCAGCCTTAGTCCTGTGTTGTGTCGAGAAGTCGTAAAGTGGTTGGACTGGCAGATGAATATGCTATACATCCATAATACAGAAGAGACATGGTATAGGAACGATAGAATGCTCCTGTGACCAGCCTTAGTCCTGTGTTGTGTCGAGAAGTCGTAAAGTGGTTGGACTGGCAGATGAATATGCTATACATCCATAATCCAGAAGAGACCTGGTATAGGAACGATAGAATGCTCCTGTGACCAGCCTTAGTCCTGTGTTGTGTCGAGAAGTCGTAAAGTGGTTGGACTGGCAGATGAATATGCTATACATCCATAATACAGAAGAGACCTGGTATAGGAACGATAGAATGCTCCTGTGACCAGCCTTAGTCCTGTGTTGTGTCGAGAAGTCGTAAAGTGGTTGGACTGGCAGATGAATATGCTATACATCCATAATCCAGAAGAGACCTGGTATAGGAACGATAGAATGCTCCTGTGACCAGCCTTAGTCCTGTATTGTGTCGAGAAGTCGTAAAGTGGTTGGACTGGCAGATGAATATGCTATACATCCATAATCCAGAAGAGACCTGGTATAGGAACGATAGAATGCTCCTGTGACCAGCCTTAGTCCTGTGTTGTGTCGAGAAGTCGTAAAGTGGTTGGACTGGCAGATGAATATGCTATACATCCATAATACAGAAGAGACCTGGTATAGGAACGATAGAATGCTCCTGTGACCAGCCTTAGTCCTGTGTTGTGTCGAGAAGTCGTAAAGTGGTTGGACTGGCAGATGAATATGCTATACATCCATAATCCAGAAGAGACCTGGTATAGGAACGATAGAATGCTCCTGTGACCAGCCTTAGTCCTGTATTGTGTCGAGAAGTCGTAAAGTGGTTGGACTGGCAGATGAATATGCTATACATCCATAATCCAGAAGAGACCTGGTATAGGAACGATAGAATGCTCCTGTGACCAGCCTTAGTCCTGTGTTGTGTCGAGAAGTCGTAAAGTGGTTGGACTGGCAGATGAATATGCTATACATCCATAATCCAGAAGAGACATGGTATAGGAACGATAGAATGCTCCTGTGACCAGCCTTAGTCCTGTGTTGTGTCGAGAAGTCGTAAAGTGGTTGGACTGGCAGATGAATATGCTATACATCCATAATCCAGAAGAGACCTGGTATAGGAACGATAGAATGCTCCTGTGACCAGCCTTAGTCCTGTGTTGTGTCGAGAAGTCGTAAAGTGGTTGGACTGGCAGATGAATATGCTATACATCCATAATACAGAAGAGACATGGTATAGGAACGATAGAATGCTCCTGTGACCAGCCTTAGTCCTGTGTTGTGTCGAGAAGTCGTAAAGTGGTTGGACTGGCAGATGAATATGCTATACATCCATAATCCAGAAGAGACCTGGTATAGGAACGATAGAATGCTCCTGTGACCAGCCTTAGTCCTGTGTTGTGTCGAGAAGTCGTAAAGTGGTTGGACTGGCAGATGAATATGCTATACATCCATAATCCAGAAGAGACATGGTATAGGAACGATAGAATGCTCCTGTGACCAGCCTTAGTCCTGTGTTGTGTCGAGAAGTCGTAAAGTGGTTGGACTGGCAGATGAATATGCTATACATCCATAATCCAGAAGAGACATGGTATAGGAACGATAGAATGCTCCTGTGACCAGCCTTAGTCCTGTGTTGTGTCGAGAAGTCGTAAAGTGGTTGGACTGGCAGATGAATATGCTATACATCCATAATACAGAAGAGACATGGTATAGGAACGATAGAATGCTCCTGTGACCAGCCTTAGTCCTGTCTTGTGTCGAGAAGTCGTAAAGTGGTTGGACTGGCAGATGAATATGCTATACATCCATAATACAGAAGAGACATGGTATAGGAACGATAGAATGCTCCTGTGACCAGCCTTAGTCCTGTGTTGTGTCGAGAAGTCTAAAGTGGTTGGACTGGCAGATGAATATGCTATACATCCATAATACAGACGAGACCTGGTATAGGAACGATAGAATGCTCCTGTGACCAGCCTTAGTCCTGTGTTGTGTCGAGAAGTCGTAAAGTGGTTGGACTGGCAGATGAATATGCTATACATCCATAATACAGAAGAGACATGGTATAGGAACGATAGAATGCTCCTGTGACCAGCCTTAGTCCTGTGTTGTGTCGAGAAGTCGTAAAGTGGTTGGACTGGCAGATGAATATGCTATACATCCATAATCCAGAAGAGACCTGGTATAGGAACGATAGAATGCTCCTGTGACCAGCCTTAGTCCTGTGTTGTGTCGAGAAGTCGTAAAGTGGTTGGACTGGCAGATGAATATGCTATACATCCATAATCCAGAAGAGACCTGGTATAGGAACGATAGAATGCTCCTGTGACCAGCCTTAGTCCTGTGTTGTGTCGAGAAGTCGTAAAGTGGTTGGACTGGCAGATGAATATGCTATACATCCATAATACAGAAGAGACCTGGTATAGGAACGATAGAATGCTCCTGTGACCAGCCTTAGTCCTGTGTTGTGTCGAGAAGTCGTAAAGTGGTTGGACTGGCAGATGAATATGCTATACATCCATAATGCAGAAGAGACCTGGTATAGGAACGATAGAATGCTCCTGTGACCAGCCTTAGTCCTGTATTGTGTCGAGAAGTCGTAAAGTGGTTGGACTGGCAGATGAATATGCTATACATCCATAATCCAGAAGAGACCTGGTATAGGAACGATAGAATGCTCCTGTGACCAGCCTTAGTCCTGTATTGTGTCGAGAAGTCGTAAAGTGGTTGGACTGGCAGATGAATATGCTATACATCCATAATCCATACATTTTCACATTAGATACTTTGCATTTGTATCGACCATATAATGTTTTTGATTTTATTTCATGTTCATATATCAGTATTACCTCTGTCCTCCCCCCTTTTTACAGTCCTGATGAAGGCTTCAATTTCAAGTCGAGACGTCGGCACAAATAAAACGCTTTTTCTTTAAAAGAAATGAAGTTTTATTAAGATACCGCAAGATGGAACCCTGACTAAATATACCTACGTTTGTATATTTAATACGGTTACATTGTTAATAAAACATTTCATCTCTGTAAGAATCAGTAGATGGAACTCCTATTTTCAAGTGAGATTTCTTTACCATAAATACGCCTTAATAATAAGTGAAATGTTAAAGGATGTCTGTAAGGTGCGGGGGATTATCTTGGCGTGTTGGTCTTTATTCCGTTGTGCAAGAAGCATACCGATCCCGAAGCATTTCCGTTCGGTAAGTACCACCATTTCCACAGCACATTGAAGGACTTGTTCTTCCTGGGTGTCGTGCCACTTCGGCTGGTGTTTTACTGCGTTTCTATCTCCCTATAGGTAGGAATCCCGCTTATGGCGTCGACCATATGACGCAATCCGGAAGAGTTGACGAGAAGTTTACACGTTTCAGATCTCATAGGTCAATCAAATACCGGGAGTTCGAATTTGTGTGGATATATATAATTGGTGATCGGATGACTATCACTACATTTCTTTTTAAAGCAAATTTTGAAAAATTTGTTTTGAATAACAATTACATTGGTGTGATCAACGTTTTGCCAGACTAAACATAATAGGAATAATAACTAATTAAGGGTCTCCCGTGATCTAGTGGCTGACGCTTTGGATTCTCTTGCGGGAGATGGTGTGTTCGAGTCCCACCTGCAGCAAGGATTTTTCTCATTTCTGGGCCCGGTGCGAAAATTCCCGGGTGTACCATCGATGCCGGCGCTAAAGGCCCAGATGTCGGTGTACCGTAAAAAAAATAATAAAAATACAATGTGCAATTATTATTTCTAGAATGATTATGAATTCATTCATTTTCCTCATTCAAAGTCATCACCAATTTCCCATTTATTAATTATAATTAAAATTAATTAATGGGAAATCGGCGGTCGAGGAAACGTTTTGTTGTAATTGATAAGTAGAATCTGCCGTTTACTACGCATCTTACACCAAATAATTGTCTTCCAGACTTATGTTGTTTTTTTTTTTTTGTTTTTTTTTTGTTGTTTTTTTTACAAAATAAAAATAATTAAAAAAAATAAACAAACATAAAAGGCAAATTAAAAAAAATAACATAAACAGTAGTAGCTGAGTTCGGTTGTGCATTATCCTATTTATCCTAAGCGTAATTATGTTTTTTAACGATTATAACAATAATAATTAAAAAAAAATAGTAAGAAAAAATTCAGCCCCGTAAAAGCCCAAGAAGGGCCCAGAGGTTCAGATACTGTAGAGGTATCAGATTCTTGGCAATACGGCACACTAGGGAGACAGAGTGGTCAGTACTTAGCTCCATCCGCCAGATTTTTCCCTTTGCTGGTACCCATTAATCAATTAAAGGCTGGGTGTGCCTAGGGACGATGTGGGACCATGGATCCAACCCTGGAACGACGACACTGGAAGATAATAATCTTTAGTGCACGATCGGGTTTAGAACTGGGGTCCTCCAGTTCATGAGTCGAGTGCTCTACCACTGAGCTGACCTAGCCCGCACATCAATAATAATAATAATAAATTCAAAATTGAGACGGTGGTGATTTTTATAAAGAACAAACATACAGACAGACAGCTGGTAGACTTTTTTCACCTAGCCTACGAGACTTCCCGGATCAACTTACCAGAGTTCCAAGTTTAGTCGAAATCGGTCAAACGGTGGTAATTTGTATTAGGAACAAACATACAACCACGGGATTTTTATATATATCCATTGAAAGTTAGCCAATTAAGCTACTACAATTATAAAACCATTTGCACATACAGACAAATGGTCATCATTACGACAAGTTGTTGTATACCAATTTGCTATGTAAACAAACAGTAAGGACAAACCTATATCTCCTTTGGACAAGGGACTAATTCTGTTTATTTCCATTGCTGTTACTGTAGATGATAAGTAAATTGATCGAAGCACTTATCATATAGCTCAGATGGATGAGCGATATACCGAGGAGGTATGAAAGTAAGCGATAACTAGTTTATCATATAGCTCAGATAGACGAGCGATATACCAAGGAGGTATGAAAGTAAGCGATTACTAGTTTATCATATAGCTCAGATAGATGAGCGATAAAACGAGGAGGTATGAAAGTAAGCGATAACTAGTTTATCATATAGCTCAGATGGATCAGCAATAAACCAAGGAGGTATGAAAGTAAGCGATTACTAGTTTATCATATAGCTCAGATAGATGAGCGATAATCCAAGGAGGTATGAATGTAAGCGATTACTAGTTTATCATATAGCTCAGATAGATGAGCGATAAACCAAGGAGGTATGAAAGTAAGCGATTACTAGTTTATCATATAGCTCAGATAGATGAGCGATAAACCGAGAAGGTATGAAAGTAAGCGATAACTAGTTTATCATATAGCTCAGATAGATGAGCGATAAACCAAGGAGGTATGAAAGTAAGCGATTAATAGTTTATCATATAGCTCAGATAGATGAGCGATAAACCGAGGAGGTATGAATGTAAGCGATAACTAGTTTATCATATAGCTCAGATAGATGAGCGATAAACCAAGGAGGTATGAAAGTAAGCGATTACTAGTTTATCATATAGCTCAGATAGATGAGCGATAAACCAAGGAGGTATGAAAGTAAGCGATAACTAGTTTATCATATAGCTCAGATGGATGAGCGATATACCGAGGAGGTATGAAAGTAAGCGATAACTAGTATATCATATAGCTCAGATAGATGAGCGATAAACCAAGGAGGTATGAGAGTAAGCGATTACTAGTTTAACATATAGCTCAGATAGATGAGCGATAAACCAAGGAGGTGTGAAAGTAAGCGATTACTAGTTTATCATACAGCTGGTATACATGAGCGATATACCGAGGAGGTATGAAAGTAAGCGATAACTAGTTTATCATATAGCTCAGATGGATGAGCGATATACCGAGGAGGTATGAAAGTAAGCGATAACTAGTTTATCATATAGCTCAGATAGATGAGCGATAAACCGAGGAGGTATGAAAGTAAGCGATAACTAGTTTATCATATAGCTCAGATGGATGAGCGATAAACCAAGGAGGTATAAAAGTAAGCGATTACTAGTTTATCATATAGCTCAGATAGATGAGCGATATACCAAGGAGGTATGAAAGTAAGCGATTACTAGTTTATCATATAGCTCAGATAGATGAGCGATAAACCGAGGAGGTATGAAAGTAAGCGATAACTAGTTTATCATATAGCTCAGATGGATAAGCAATAAACCAAGGAGGTATGAAAGTAAGCGATTACTAGTTTATCATATAGCTCAGATAGATGAGCGATAATCCAAGGAGGTATGAATGTAAGCGATTACTAGTTTATCATATAGCTCAGATAGATGAGCGATAAACCAAGGAGGTATGAAAGTAAGCGATTACTAGTTTATCATATAGCTCAGATAGATGAGCGATAAACCGAGAAGGTATGAAAGTAAGCGATAACTAGTTTATCATATAGCTCAGATAGATGAGCGATAAACCAAGGAGGTATGAAAGTAAGCGATTACTAGTTTATCATATAGCTCAGATAGATGAGCGATAAACCGAGGAGGTATGAATGTAAGCGATAACTAGTTTATCATATAGCTCAGATAGATGAGCGATAAACCAAGGAGGTATGAAAGTAAGCGATAACTAGTTTATCATATAGCTCAGATGGATGAGCGATATACCGAGGAGGTATGAAAGTAAGCGATAACTAGTATATCATATAGCTCAGATAGATGAGCGATAAACCAAGGAGGTATGAAAGTAAGCGATTACTAGTTTAACATATAGCTCAGATAGATGAGCGATAAACCAAGGAGGTATGAAAGTAAGCGATTACTAGTTTATCATACAGCTGGTATACATGAGCGATATACCGAGGAGGTATGAAAGTAAGCGATAACTAGTTTATCATATAGCTCAGATAGATGAGCGATAAACCAAGGAGGTATGAAAGTAAGCGATTACTAGTTTATCATATAGCTCAGATAGATGAGCGATAAACCAAGGAGGTATGAAAGTAAGCGATTACTAGTTTATCATATAGCTCAGATGGATGAGCGATAAACCAAGGAGGTATGAAAGTAAGCGATAACTAGTTTATCATATAGCTCAGATGGATGAGCGATATACCGAGGAGGTATGAAATTAAGCGATTACTAGTTTATCATATAGCTCAGATAGATGAGCGATATACCGAGGAGGTATGAAACTAAGCGATAACTAGTTTCACAATGTACTACTTGCGCAGATATATATGAGCCAATTGAGGACACATCAAACGACAATAATAGGAACCGCAGATTGTGGTTTGGTGTTATGTTGACAATATCTGGAAATGTGGAATAGTGAAACGAAACCAGTGTCGGTGGAATCATAAACCCACATATTGCTTTTACAATCCACGTGGCCAAGTCTTGAGGAATGTTTTACAATCAAGGTGTCGCTAGGAAAACTCACATTCTTCTAGAGAAATTCAGGGTTATAGGAAAGTTGGAACGCAGTTGTCTCGGATGGGAGAAAACCCCCAAAAACGAAGGTGTTTAATCGATAATATATTTCTAGACCTAATTACTTGTAGAATACTGCTCTAATAACACAGGCGCACAATAAAGGAAGTGGTATTTTCCAATGACACCATACATATATTCTTATGTGTCTGGAGTCCGTTTCACCCCAGCACGTCTGGTTGAAGAGCGTTGGAAGATCAAATTTCGAAGGAAGTCGTTTAAGAAGAAATAACTAGAGCTTCCATGGTTTTGAGGGTCGTAGAATTAGAATCCAAGATCTGTTTCACCTCATTGTTACAAAATCAAGGACCTTTCAAGGACAAATATGCTAATTTTGCAAACAAAATGAATTTTTGACTGCAGATCTGAAGAAACAGAAAATGCGAAATGTTTGTATTTATTCGTTGTTACATTTTTATGTTGTTTGATTTTGCGCCGAAGAGGTGAAATGCTCTTCAACCCGACACGCTGGGTTCACACGGACTCCGGATTCGGATTCAACGTGTCGAAATACATAAGAATATACGTATGGTGTCTTTGGAAGAGAGTTTTCTTTATTTTGTGTGTCTGTCTAATGCTTTTCCAATATATTAATAGTTGTGAACCTTTTTCTTGACCATTTTCTCTTCGTGTGAACCCGACACGCTGGGTTCACACGGACCTCGGATTGGGATTCAACGTGTCGAAATACATAAGAATATACGTATGGTGTCTTTGGAACAGACTTTTATTTATTTTGTGTGTCTGTCTAATGCTTTTCCAATATATTAATAGTTGTGAACCTTTTTCTTGACCATTTTCTCTTCGTGTGAACCCGACACGCTGGGTTCACACGGACCTCGGATTGGGATTCAACGTGTCGAAATACATAAGAATATACGTATGGTGTCTTTGGAACAGACTTTTCTTTATTTTGTGTGTCTGTCTAATGCTTTTCCAATATATTAATAGTTGTGAACCTTTTTCTTGACCATTTTTTCTTCGTGTGAAAATATCACAGTCTTGTGTGACAACAATATTTCATAACACTTATTTTATTGCTGAAGAAATGGTTTTACCCTGAAAGTTCCATATTTATTCGTTGTTACATCGAGGTCTTAAAAAAAAACTTTCCTTCGGAGGAAAGTACTACAAGAATTAACTAATGAAATATTTGAGCTTATATCTTGAACTTGTTCACAATCTATTGTTCCTATAAATGTATCCATTAAAGTGTCTGAGAAGAATCTCCCTGTAGGAAACAAGGCAGTTTCCTCTTTTTCATATAACAGACTTGAAGAATTTGATCCATTCCTTGTCAAGTAGTTTGCAGTCAAATATAAGATGGAATATAAGATGTTCTATACGACAGTCACATCTGCATTCCTTGTCAAGTAGTTAGCAGTCAAATATAAGATGGAATATAAGATGTTCTATACGACAGTCACATCTGCATTCCTTGTCAAGTAGTTAGCAGTCAAATATAAGATGGAATATAAGATGTTCTATACGACAGTCACATCTGCATTCCTTGTCAAGTAGTTTGCAGTCAAATATAAGATGGAATATAAGATGTTCTATACGACAGTCACATCTGCATTCCTTGTCAAGTAGTTAGCAGTCAAATATAAGATGGAATATAAGATGTTCTATACGACAGTCACATCTGCATTCCTTGTCAAGTAGTTAGCAGTCAAATATAAGATGGAATATAAGATGTTCTATACGACAGTCACATCTGCATTCCTTGTCAAGTAGTTAGCAGTCAAATATAAGATGGAATATAAGATGTTCTATACGACAGTCACATCTGCATTCCTTGTCAAGTAGTTAGCAGTCATATATAAGATGGAATATAAGATGTTCTATACGACAGTCACATCTGCATTCCTTGTCAAGTAGTTAGCAGTCAAATATAAGATGGAATATAAGATGTTCTATACGACAGTCACATCTGCATTCCTTGTCAAGTAGTTTGCAGTCAAATATAAGATGGAATATAAGATGTTCTATACGACAGTCACATCTGCATTCCTTGTCAAGTAGTTAGCAGTCAAATATAAGATGGAATATAAGATGTTCTATACGACAGTCACATCTGCATTCCTTGTCAAGTAGTTAGCAGTCGAATATAAGATGGAATATAAGATGTTCTATACGACAGTCACATCTGCATTCCTTGTCAAGTAGTTAGCAGTCAAATATAAGATGGAATATAAGATGTTCTAAACGACAGTCACATCTGCATTCCTTGTCAAGTAGTTAGCAGTCAAATATAAGATGGAATATAAGATGTTCTATACGACAGTCACATCTGCATTCCTTGTCAAGTAGTTAGCAGTCAAATATAAGATGGAATATAAGATGTTCTATACGACAGTCACATCTGCATTTATTTTCTTTAATAATTTTATATCTGTGCAAATAAGTTTGTTTTTTTTCGTTTCGTGGCCGTTTAGTACTCGTGTCATTTTGTAATCTGTTCTTAGTAATTATTTTCGGCCGGTGAAAACAGTACTTGATTTTTCGGAAGTGTTAGTTTCGCTTCATTGATGTTGAAATATTAAGACCTTGAGAAAGAGACATTTTCATACATGGGCGTATATAGAAAATAATTTCTGGGGGGGGGGGGGGTACCGGGTAATTTGTGGGATATGTAATACTAACAACCTAGAACTTGAAATAGTTAGCCAATTAAAACGCTATTACAAAAAAAAAAAAAAAAATCTCCTGAACTAAGTGATATTATTTAATTTTTTGGGGTGTTTTAGACATGGGGGGGGGGGCTGCAGCCTCCCTTAGATACGTCTGTGTTTCAGATACTTCCATGAGTATTATTATATTGACGTTCAATGATTGAGACCATTCTTAATCAATCATTTTTATTTACATTGACAAATCCATTTGTTATGTTCATTATGAAACAAGACATGGGGGGGGGGCTGCAGCCTCCCTTAGATACGTCTGTGTTTCAGATACGTCCATGAGTATTATTATATTGACGTTCAATGATTGAGACCATTCTTAATCAATCATTTTTATTTACATTGACAAATCCATTTGTTATGTTCATTATGAAACAAGACATGGGGGGGGGGGCTGCAGCCTCCCTTAGATACGTCTGTGTTTCAGATACGTCCATGAGTATTATTATATTGACGTTCAATGATTGAGACCATTCTTAATCAATCATTTTTATTTACATTGACAAATCCATTTGTTATGTTCATTATGAAACAAGACATGGGGGGGGGCTGCAGCCTCCCTTAGATACGTCTGTGTTTCAGATACTTCCATGAGTATTATTATATTGACGTTCAATGATTGAGACCATTCTTAATCAATCATTTTTATTTACATTGACAAATCCATTTGTTATGTTCATTATGAAACAAGACATGGGGGGGGGGCTGCAGCCTCCCTTAGATACGTCTGTGTTTCAGATACTTCCATGAGTATTATTATTTTGACGTTCAATGATTGAGACCATTCTTAATCAATCATTTTTATTTACATTGACAAATCCATTTGTTATGTTCATTATGAAACAAGACATGGGGGGGGGGGGGGCTGCAGCCTCCCTTAGATACGTCTGTGTTTCAGATACTTCCATGAGTATTATTATATTGACGTTCAATGATTGAGACCATTCTTAATCAATCATTTTTATTTACATTGACAAATCCATTTGTTATGTTCATTATGAAACAAGACATGGGGGGGGGGGCTGCAGCCTCCCTTAGATACGTCTGTGTTTCAGACACTTCCATGAGTATTATTATATTGACGTTCAATGATTGAGACCATTCTTAATCAATCATTTTTATTTACATTGACAAATCCATTTGTTATGTTCATTATGAAACAAGACATGGGGGGGGGGGGGGGCTGCAGCCTCCCTTAGATACGTCTGTGTTTCAGACACTTCCATGAGTATTATTATATTGACGTTCAATGATTGAGACCATTCTTAATCAATCATTTTTATTTACATTGACAAATCCATTTGTTATGTTCATTATGAAACAAGACATGGGGGGGGGGGCTGCAGCCTCCCTTAGATACGTCTGTGTTTCAGATACTTCCATGAGTATTATTATATTGACGTTCAATGATTGAGACCATTCTTAATCAATCATTTTTATTTACATTGACAAATCCATTTGTTATGTTCATTATGAAACAAGACATGGGGGGGGGGGGCTGCAGCCTCCCTTAGATACGTCTGTGTTTCAGACACTTCCATGAGTATTATTATATTGACGTTCAATGATTGAGACCATTCTTAATCAATCATTTTTATTTACATTCACAAATCCATTTGTTATGTTCATTATGAAACAAGACATGGGGGGGGGGGGCTGCAGCCTCCCTTAGATACGTCTGTGTTTCAGATACTTCCATGAGTATTATTATATTGACGTTCAATGATTGAGACCATTCTTAATCAATCATTTTTATTTACATTGACAAATCCATTTGTTATGTTCATTATGAAACAAGACATGGGGGGGGGGGGCTGCAGCCTCCCTTAGATACGTCTGTGTTTCAGACACTTCCATGAGTATTATTATATTGACGTTCAATGATTGAGACCATTCTTAATCAATCATTTTTATTTACATTGACAAATCCATTTGTTATGTTCATTATGAAACAAGACGTCTACCTTTGCTTTAAGTGTAGATGAGTCTATGTCTTCTTTTACTCTGAATGTTGAATGTATTAGGCTGATATAGAAGATAAAAAGAAAATAAACATATTTTATTTACATGATAGCTATGTATGTAGGTATGTAGTTGTTGTCCTTGTTGTCCTCGTCATCTCTCAGTTCTTTATGCCTTTCGGAACATATTCTCTGGATGGATCTTGAGTTGTTAAAGGAACACAATGTTATGTCCAATACTCTTGTTTTGTACATTTGTTGACTTAGCTAGCTATTTGTGCCCTGTGCTGAGCTACTTCTTGGCTAGGACAACAACGGTCGGTCCTTGCCTTGTCGTCCGTTATCGGTCGATCCTGGCGGTTTCCCGCATCTACACCGGATCCGGGTCTCACCTGTTTCTCCGACTCCTCCCTGGGTTATTGGGTCAGCCACTCAACGCCTACTTTCAAATCCTAGCTTATCTCTTGGCGCCGAGCAGATATCTAGGAGGAGATAACAGGTAGGACGGGAAGAAGAGCGCCCTCTGGCGGCACAACAGGCGAATTAAGATGTGCACAGCTGATGGATGCTTCGGAACAAATAGGATAACATCTGCTGTATCGAACGGTTATGGTGATCGCCGTGCACGACTTTTTTATTACATTCTCGTCCAGGACGGATCATAACCCATTTCGCTGATCTGTCCAACCGAAATAGATATCACTTGGTATAGGACGGATCATAACCCATTTCGCTGATCTGTCCAACAGGAATAGATATCACTTGGTATAGGACGGATCATAACCCATTTTGCTGATCTGTCCAATAGAAATAGATATCACTTGGTATAGGACGGATCATAACCCATTTCGCTGATCTGTCCAACAGAAATAGATATCACTTGGTATAGGACGGATCATAACCCATTTCGCTGATCTGTCCAACAGAAATAGATATCACTTGGTATAGGACGGATCATAACCCATTTCGCTGATCTGTCCAACAGAAATAGATATCACTTGGTATAGGACGGATCATAACCCATTTCGCTGATCTGTCCAACAGAAATAGATATCACTTGGTATAGGACGGATCATAACCCATTTAGCTGATCTGTCCAACAGAAATAGATATCACTTGGTATAGGACGGATCATAACCCATTTCGCTGATCTGTCCAACAGAAATAGATATCACTTGGTATAGGACGGATCATAACCCATTTCGCTGATCTGTCCAACAGAAATAGATATCACTTGGTATAGGACGGATCATAACCCATTTCGCTGATCTGTCCAACAGAAATAGATATCACTTGGTATAGGACGGATCATAACCCATTTCGCTGATCTGTCCAACAGAAATAGATATCACTTGGTATAGGACGGATCATAACCCATTTCGCTGATCTGTCCAACAGAAATAGATATCACTTGGTATAGGACGGATCATAACCCATTTCGCTGATCTGTCCAACAGAAATAGATATCACTTGGTATAGGACGGATCATAACCCATTTCGCTGATCTGTCCAACAGAAATAGATATCACTTGGTATAGGACGGATCATGACCCATTTAGCTGATCTGTCCAACAGAAATAGATATCACTTGGTATAGGACGGATCATGACCCATTTCGCTGATCTGTCCAACAGAAATAGATATCACTTGGTATAGGACGGATCATAACCCATTTCGCTGATCTGTCCAACAGAAATAGATATCACTTGGTATAGGACGGATCATAACCCATTTCGCTGATCTGTCCAACAGAAATAGATATCACTTGGTATAGGACGGATCATAACCCATTTAGCTGATCTGTCCAACAGAAATAGATATCACTTGGTATAGGACGGATCATAACCCATTTAGCTGATCTGTCCAACAGAAATAGATATCACTTGGTATAGGACGGATCATAACCCATTTCGCTGATCTGTCCAACAGAAATAGATATCACTTGGTATAGGACGGATCATAACCCATTTAGCTGATCTGTCCAACAGAAATAGATATCACTTGGTATAGGACGGATCATAACCCATTTAGCTGATCTGTCCAACAGAAATAGATATCACTTGGTATAGGACGGATCATAACCCATTTAGCTGATCTGTCCAACAGAAATAGATATCACTTGGTATAGGACGGATCATAACCCATTTAGCTGATCTGTCCAACAGAAATAGATATCACTGGTATAGGACGGATCATAACCCATTTCGCTGATCTGTCCAACAGAAATAGATATCACTTGGTATAGGACGGATCATAACCCATTTCGCTGATCTGTCCAACAGAAATAGATATCACTTGGTATAGGACGGATCATAACCCATTTCGCTGATCTGTCCAACAGAAATAGATATCACTTGGTATAGGACGGATCATAACCCATTTCGCTGATCTGTCCAACAGAAATAGATATCACTTGGTATAGGACGGATCATAACCCATTTCGCTGATCTGTCCAACAGAAATAGATATCACTGGTATAGGACGGATCATAACCCATTTCGCTGATCTGTCCAACAGAAATAGATATCACTTGGTATAGGACGGATCATAACCCATTTCGCTGATCTGTCCAACAGAAATAGATATCACTCGGTATAGGACGGATCATAACCCATTTCGCTGATCTGTCCAACAGAAATAGATATCACTTGGTATAGGACGGATCATAACCCATTTCGCTGATCTGTCCAACAGAAATAGATATCACTTGGTATAGGACGGATCATAACCCATTTCGCTGATCTGTCCAACAGAAATAGATATCACTTGGTATAGGACGGATCATAACCCATTTCGCTGATCTGTCCAACAGAAATAGATATCACTTGGTATAGGACGGATCATAACCCATTTCGCTGATCTGTCCAACAGAAATAGATATCACTTGGTATAGGACGGATCATAACCCATTTCGCTGATCTGTCCAACAGAAATAGATATCACTTGGTATAGGACGGATCATAACCCATTTAGCTGATCTGTCCAACAGAAATAGATATCACTTGGTATAGGACGGATCATAACCCATTTCGCTGATCTGTCCAACAGAAATATATATCACTGGTATAGGACGGATCATGACCCATTTCGCTGATCTGTCCAACAGAAATAGATATCACTTGGTATAGGACGGATCATAACCCATTTAGCTGATCTGTCCAACAGAAATAGATATCACTCGGTATAGGACGGATCATAACCCATTTAGCTGATCTGTCCAACAGAAATAGATATCACTTGGTATAGGACGGATCATAACCCATTTCGCTGATCTGTCCAACAGAAATAGATATCACTTGGTATAGGACGGATCATAACCCATTTCGCTGATCTGTCCAACAGAAATAGATATCACTTGGTATAGGACGGATCATAACCCATTTAGCTGATCTGTCCAACAGAAATAGATATCACTTGGTATAGGACGGATCATAACCCATTTCGCTGATCTGTCCAACAGAAATATATATCACTGGTATAGGACGGATCATGACCCATTTCGCTGATCTGTCCAACAGAAATAGATATCACTTGGTATAGGACGGATCATAACCCATTTAGCTGATCTGTCCAACAGAAATAGATATCACTCGGTATAGGACGGATCATAACCCATTTAGCTGATCTGTCCAACAGAAATAGATATCACTTGGTATAGGACGGATCATAACCCATTTCGCTGATCTGTCCAACAGAAATAGATATCACTTGGTATAGGACGGATCATAACCCATTTCGCTGATCTGTCCAACAGAAATAGATATCACTTGGTATAGGACGGATCATAACCCATTTAGCTGATCTGTCCAACAGAAATAGATATCACTTGGTATAGGACGGATCATAACCCATTTCGCTGATCTGTCCAACAGAAATAGATATCACTTGGTATAGGACGGATCATAACCCATTTCGCTGATCTGTCCAACAGAAATAGATATCACTTGGTATAGGACGGATCATAACCCATTTCGCTGATCTGTCCAACAGAAATAGATATCACTTGGTATAGGACGGATCATAACCCATTTCGCTGATCTGTCCAACAGAAATAGATATCACTTGGTATAGGACGGATCATAACCCATTTCGCTGATCTGTCCAACAGAAATAGATATCACTTGGTATAGGACGGATCATAACCCATTTAGCTGATCTGTCCAACAGAAATAGATATCACTTGGTATAGGACGGATCATAACCCATTTCGCTGATCTGTCCAACAGAAATAGATATCACTTGGTATAGGACGGATCATAACCCATTTAGCTGATCTGTCCAACAGAAATAGATATCACTTGGTATAGGACGGATCATAACCCATTTCGCTGATCTGTCCAACAGAAATAGATATCACTTGGTATAGGACGGATCATAACCCATTTCGCTGATCTGTCCAACAGAAATAGATATCACTTGGTATAGGACGGATCATAACCCATTTCGCTGATCTGTCCAACAGAAATAGATATCACTTGGTATAGGAACATAACTACACATAACCATTTATTCTAAATAATGGAAACTTAAACAGCATCAGAAATATATTCTTTCAGTTGTCACATTTATCAATCGTGGGTTCGATTCCCACTAGGGGTGGTGGCTTTTCTTTCGAAAAAAAGAAAAGGCATCACCCCTATCCTGGCTAGAAAAGGGTGGTAACCTATAGATAACCCCTCCTAAAATTCGTAGTTAATAATAAATGGACGTTAAAATTAAAAAAAAAACATTTCTCAAAGGTCGGTGGGTGTAGAGCTTTTAGAAGAAATGAATGTGAGAGTGGCGTAGAGCTGTTTCCCATATTCTAGTATTCCTTGTTTCCCTGAGAATCTTGCTCGTACATCCTTGTGGCCACTTTCCTCCCCATTTTTCTAGTATTTTACTTTTGATGTACCTCTTTACATCCTGCACATTGGCTTCATCGATGAGCTGCACTTCATGAAATATATGATGCAGACACTCAAAAACATTCCATGTCGATAAAGATATTTGCATTCCATAGATGTGTTGTTGCGTTATGTGTTTGTAAATAAGCTGTTCACTATTTCATAAGTTGCATAAAATCGAATAAAAACTTACATGTTAGATTGATTGTTGTTGATTGCTCGTGTTCAAATTGATAAAAATCACGTTATCAAGAATCACGTAAGATACTTACTTCAAAATTACACCTTACGACCTTACACAATGTGACTGCTTTATAATTACACTTTATAACCTTAATATTACACATTAATGTGTTGATAACATATTAAGATATAATAATCACAATAAGCACGGATGATTTATATGTTAGAGCACCTATTAGGTGCTTGCCAGGAGCAGGTGCTTAGCAAAGATGGTGGTGTCCTTGATAAGAAACTTACAGCTGTCAAAGTTTTGACGTTAGTAGTGGGAATATTAGGAAAATCTTGAAAAATAATGATAACTATATAATAGAGAAAATATTAATGAAATAACAACTTTATTGTTCGTTATTATTTAAATTTTGATGTGAACAGTTCGATTATCATAATTTTCTTGATGGAGTTGATGCTTTTTCTTTTCGAAGGAAGAGCTGGTCAAGTTATCGGGCGTGGCAATGTTTTGTCCAATTCTGTTTTCGGCAAGTTTGTTTTGCAATATTTCCAAATACGTATGACTTGTTTCGTCAAAAGGTCTGCATGTGTTATACGAGAGCCCGTTCACGTGTTTTGATATTAATTTCGCTAATTGTTTTCTTGGCTGCAATTTGCATATCTTGCAAGGATGTCAACTGGAGTTACCTTTCTTTTGTGTCAGCTATTGTTGCAGGAAAGGAGTGGTAACCTTTAGATTATCTGTACCCAAAAATGTGCGCCAAGTAAAAAGTGATTTACCACTATTTAATCCCTTGACATACTAAAAATCAAAAACTAGTTGTTGCGTCCAATGAATGCGAAAGTAAGTTGCTGTCTTGGACATGTGGAAGTCAACAGTCACACAAAATGAAAGATTTTCGGGTTAGTCCAAACAGAAAACTAGAATTCGACTTTCCGACGACTAGGATATTTCCCGTCATCATTGTTTAAGACTTCTCACTCTGAAGGACCTTAGCAGGCTCTTGATGATTCCACATTCAGCAATAAGGGTATATAGTATATACAGATGATAACTCAGCAAAGCTAATGACCTCAGCACTTGACCAAAAAATGATAAAGAAAAAATGGAAGACCTTTTTCCATGAAGAACCTTATAAGGCCCTTGACGACTCGCCACCTTGCTGTTCCGATATGAAGATGAAGAGGATCCCCCGACCATGAAGAAATGCAGATGTCTTCATTAGCCGATCCCACCGGGTGGTGCATAGTGCAACCTTAAGCTGCATACTTTCCCATTTCAAGTATCCGACCCAAATACGGACCGGAAATCCCGATAGGTGTCGGTACGGCACCTCCCGTTGCCGGCAAGAAACGTGACCTCGCCGTATTCATGGGACCCGCCCGCACCGTCGGAATGTTGAGTATCTTGCATCCCGGGATGTTTCAAGTGCTTCTCCGTCTCAGGAATTAGGATCTCGCTCGATACGGTATGTGGAACGCGGCTCTTGATTTTATCGCTCTTAGATTCCCGAGTTGACGTTTAAATTTCACAACGGCTATTCGAAGGAATTGGAAAGGAAAATAATGAATACAGCCATCGTAGAATAATTAGATCACTCAAATGAAACATGATTCGTATGCAAAAGTTGGTAAGTCCTTAATAACCAAAAGAACTATTTTAATTAAAATGAAACATATAAAGTGGATATTATCCTAATCAATGATCTTACGAGATGTTGTACATCATCAAGAAATTTATAATTTATTCTTATTTATTTTACAGCGTTTGTTCCGTACCTCCATTAAAAAATAGCCTCACGTCACCATATGGTCTCCAAGGGGATAGAAATGTATCGAGACTTATAGCCAAAATGTATCTTCAAACCTAGCAAAACTGGACTACTAAAAAATACATATATTCTTACAAGCATTTTTAGCCCGGTTCGTCCCTCCAATATAGGGAGGAAACCCGCTTATGACCTCATGACACTAAGTGCCGACTAGAAACTTTCATATTTCAGAAACCATAGATGACGGATATAACGCTGGTTCAAATTTGTATATATACAGGGTATGGCGTAATAAATGGATAATATAGTAACAGCGAGTAGAGGACGTGGCGGTGGTTCAAAAGAATAGGTTTATGTTTAGTACAAGTCCTTCGGTCTTCAAGATATTCGAAATTTTTTTTAAAAAAAAAAAAGAGAAGAAGAAAGAAAAATATACAAACCCGCTCATAATGTTGGCCTCATGACACAGTCCGGCAGTGCCGACTAAACGATTTCATGTTTCAAAACCCATATATCACGAATATAACGTTGGTTCAAATTTGAATATTCAGGATGTGGCGTAATGAATTTTATAATTAGTACCTTCTGGTAGAGGATGTTGCGACTGTTCAGAAAAATATGTTTTATGTTCAGTGAACGTCCTTCAGTTTTCGAGATATTCAACATTTTTGAAAATTCCCCCAACAAAGAAAAAACACTCTTTGCCACTCTTTTTGGTGTCACGACTCCAAATGAAGGATTTTATTTCACTGTGTTTTTTGGATGGTATTCCTGGATAAATGCGCTATCAAATGTGACCATGATTTTTGGAGTGCATGCACATTAATAAAGGGTACTTTTGTCATCTGTCACATATCTGTAGCTATAAAAGTATTTCACGAAAGGTCTAACCAAAATAATAACTATCCATTCTAGACTTTCCAAATGACACTATGGATAAGAACGGAACCGCACTCAGATGACGCAGTTTCTGTGAGTCAGAATTTTATTTAGTATAATATTCGTTAATATAGTATAAATTAGCCAAAACATTTACATTTTCTTTATTTGATGTGTTCCGCTTTTGGAACAAAATTTTAACTGTAAAGACTTTGTGTTCTCCGTTAAATTGTACCTAGTATCTATGGAAGTATAATGTACCTAGTATCTATGGAAGTATAATGTACCTAGTATCTATGGAAGTATAATGTACCTAGTATCTATGGAAGTATAAAGTTATTATTAAGTCAACAGTGCTTATTGCCGTCAAATAAGGTTAGATAGTCCTGTATTGTTGAGGTAGGTCAGTATAGTGTTGATGTACTGGCTATCATTAGTCTAGGACTTCTTGCATATCATACGGGATGTTCAAGTTGCATCTTGGGAGTCTGTAAGTATGTGTTTAATCCTAAGTTGTTTGTTACATATACTGCATATAGTTTTATCTAGTCTTGTCATTAAGTATTCGTGAGTTAGTCGAGTATGTCCAATCCTTAGTCTAGCAAGAATTATTTCTTCACGTCTGTTATCTCGATGACTTGAAGGCCATTCGTCAATTGTGTTTTTTTATATCTTTTTAGCCCCTTGCAGAGGAATATACCCTGTAGACGAAGCTCCCGTGTGCATTGATTATCGCTTCCATGTGGTCATAACTGCACGACGTGAATCTTATTAAAACCTAACGTTCTTGATGTATGCAACACCTACACAAGTTGCAAGGAATCTTGTTTTACCCTATATCTGCTGCTTATCCAGTCAGCTGTGTTTGTTGGTCGGGGTCGCGGACCTGACTGGTCCGGTTTGAGGTGGTATCGGGTGTTGGACGTGCGGTCTGCTTGTGGATAACCCCCCCAGGTTTGCGGAATCTAAGACCGCTAGACTCCCCATTCCCACGATCATGTTGGCGTAGACCGCTAGAGCACCTGTGGTTGTAAGGGATGATTGCTCTGGATGTTAGTACTAGTGCGGTCAGCGGACGGCTCTACCAAAAATCGGATGGAACTTCCTCAAATCAAACAAGACAGGTTATGTTTGGGATTGTCCATTCATCTCATTTAAATGACGCCGTCTCTTTTAATCTTATCTGCCATGGCGATTAAAAAAATAAATACGCTACTCACCGAAAAACTCAGCAGTCGCTTCTAATGAAATGTTAACTCCATTAATGCCTGACATGAGTACTTTCACAGTTACTATCTACTTTTCTGATACTACTCTTGATATAAACTAAACTACATCCGTGGTTTCTCAAGTCCTCAGAAGTACTCATGAAGAACTGAGTAGTCCTGGGGAATCGTCTCCAGGACAGTTTAACATAATATAAGCTCTTATAGTCGCTGATCGTTACTTTGCCTTATTATCTCGAAGATAAACACTAAATGGAGTGGGTACTTGTGCATCTCAGCTGAACAACAGTTACAGCTGACACGCAGTGTGTAGTTGTCTATCTCAGCTGACTACTAGCTACAGCTGACACGGAGTGTGTACTTATGTATATCAGCTGAATAGCAGCTGTAGCTTACACACTGTGTGTACTTGTGTATCTCAGCTGACCACTGGATACAGCTGAGAAGGAGTGTAGACGTGTGCACCTCAGCTGACCACTAGCTGACACGGAGTGAGTACTCGTGCATCTCAGCTGTTTCGAAAAGAAAGAAACATCCCCAGGACTATGAACCCAACCTTGCAGAAGATTTAACATGAAAGGATACAGGCCTACTATTTCCCTAAGAGGAAAGGCGATTTCCTGATCTTATCAACCAATCATTGATGTTTTCCTCTGTTCCTTCTAGTTCCAGCTCTTCCGGGGAGAGATTCATTCATAAGAAGGAAAGGATACTACGCACATCCTTAGGAAATACCCAGGTTCGGTGAACTACGTTACTAGGAATCTATCAATGGTGACATCTTGCTTATAGGCAATGAAGGAACTAGCTTTCTTCTCATAATCCAAAACTAGACATTTTTTAAATTTGTTAATCCATATTAACATAATAACTTCATTTTTAAGCACTTTGCTTAGGAATTTGGCCATTGAGGTTCCATTCAAGAATGAATTACTTAAACATTTCTTCAAATCGATCCTAATGGGTGCAGAAAATGATCCACGTTAATGTATTCATATACATATATTGTTTGAAACGAAGGACAGGTTGAAAAACGCATACCAAACTCCAGGGTTAAAACTCTACGTGGATGACCGGCCTAAGATGTTGCTTTGCTTTGAGATTTCTTCGTACATGTAACATAAACTTATGAAACAGCCTTCCAGTCACAGACAAAATAGAAGAGAAGAAGTAGTACTAACTAGACTGAGAATTGGACACAACCGAGTACTTAATGACTAAAAAAGAAAAGCCTACATGTAAAATATGATACAGTGAACTAACCGTAAAACAGATACTAACAGAATGCCGACAACTTCAAAATCTAGCCTTTCCGTATGACATGACCGAATTACTTACTGACAGCAGTCCACATATAGCAGCAATCCTAACACATTTCAAAACTATTAATATGTATGGAAAATTTTAACACTTTCAAAAACACCTCATACATGTACAATAAATAACATAAGGAAGATATTGCGTCACTTGGTACACTGTAAAGAACGAATATGTAATATGTAAGGAATGAATATGCAACATTGTCTAATTGCGTAACCAGATGTATATGAATAATACCAATTGTTTTTAGATGTAATATTGTATCTGATGTGTATATATATATATATATATATGTACATCAGTTATTATGTATATATATATATGTATATATATGTATATATATATATATATATATATATATATATGTATATATGTACATCAGTTATTATGTATATATATATATGTATATATATGTATATATATATATATATAATAACTGTTTGGAGCGAATCGCCTTAGATGCACATGTAAGGTCAAAAAAAAAAAAAAAAAAAAAAAAAAAAAAAATCAAGTGTTTCTATTCTAAGCTTAGGAATTGGCAGAAGATATAAGAACGGATAATATAAGATGACGCAGTTCCCTCGAGTCGAGCGTTTTTATTGAGTTGTCCGAGCGGCTTGTAGAGATATAATTTTCTCTCATTTTCAATAGACGAAGAATACAAAGGTTGTTTTAGAATACAGGGTGTATCAAGTGTAACTGTGAATACTCGACGGGGCAAAACTAGACCAAAAAGCTAGTTGAACCCTCCCAACCGCAAGTTTATATCTCTTTTTGTTCACGACATAGGTTCTTCTAGTAGTTATTAAAAAAGCTAGTTGAACCCTCCCAACCGCAAGTTTATATCTCTTTTTGTTCACGACATAGGTTCTTCTAGTAGTTATTAAAAAAGCTAGTTAAACCCTCCCAACCGCAAGTTTATATCTCTTTTTGTTCACGACATAGGTTCTTCTAGTAGTTATTAAAAAAGCTAGTTAAACCCTGCCAACCGCAAGTTTATATCTCTTTTTGTTCACGACATAGGTTCTTCTAGTAGTTATTAAAAAAGCTAGTTAAACCCTCCCAACCGCAAGTTTATATCTCTTTTTGTTCACGACATAGGTTCTTCTAGTAGTTATTAAAAAAGCTAGTTGAACCCTCCCAACCGCAAGTTTATATCTCTTTTTGTTCACGACATAGGTTCTTCTAGTAGTTATTAAAAAAGCTAGTTAAACCCTGCCAACCGCAAGTTTATATCTCTTTTTGTTCACGACATAGGTTCTTCTAGTAGTTATTAAAAAAGCTAGTTAAACCCTGCCAACCGCAAGTTTATATCTCTTTTTGTTCACGACATAGGTTCTTCTAGTAGTTATTAAAAAAGCTAGTTGAACCCTGCCAACCGCAAGTTTATATCTCTTTTTGTTCACGACATAGGTTCTTCTAGTAGTTATTAAAAAAGCTAGTTAAACCCTCCCAACCGCAAGTTTATATCTCTTTTTGTTCACGACATAGGTTCTTCTAGTAGTTATTAAAAAAGCTAGTTGAACCCTCCCAACCGCAAGTTTATATCTCTTTTTGTTCACGACATAGGTTCTTCTAGTAGTTATTAAAAAAGCTAGTTAAACCCTGCCAACCGCAAGTTTATATCTCTTTTTGTTCACGACATAGGTTCTTCTAGTAGTTATTAAAAAAGCTAGTTGAACCCTCCCAACCGCAAGTTTATATCTCTTTTTGTTCACGACATAGGTTCTTCTAGTAGTTATTAAAAAAGCTAGTTAAACCCTGCCAACCGCAAGTTTATATCTCTTTTTGTTCACGACATAGGTTCTTCTAGTAGTTATTAAAAAAAACACTTGTTTTTCGTAGAAAAGCTACAATTTTCTTTGGGTTTAAACATCTTTTTTTAACATTATTCAAACTATAATAACTCTTCAAAAAGTTGATAATAATAAAAAAGTCTAGTTAGTGAGAGATTTTCGAGAATTACTCATCTTCCGAAACTCAAAATATAAGTAAAATTATCTTTCCAACGGTTTACTCTGAACTTACATTATCTTTCAATTTTATAATGTATTTGGGCATTTAGGGGGGACAGCTCATAAAAAAATTAATATGCTGTTCATTTTTGTGATATAGGGAAAGGTAAATGATTGTCAAATTTAATTTGTGTAAATAAATTTAAACGAATAATTATTTTTTCGATGTTACCAAAGTCCTTTGTAAAAATGTTATCCTTCTCCGTAGAATGTAGGTACCTCCCTTCCAGAAGCAGACATAACCTCCAGCCGACGACAGGTAGGCCCTAATTGTTACCTCCTACACCGTCAGATGTAATGTAGCATATCATTAGGATGTGTTGGCTGAGTCATAGCAAGCAGCGCAAGGAGGTCAGGGTAAGAATCTCCCAAATACCAGCTGTTGGACGAATAATACCGCGAAATCCTCTGTGAAATCGGGATTTACTTGCTGTACCAAAAAACCATTTCCGAATTTATCTTTTGGTCACACCAAGGCGGAGGAGTCATGGCGGTATATTTCTCCAATAATTAGGAACGAGTTGAATTCCTTTCACCTTTGTCAGCTTCCTATTTCTGGAGTCAGAATAATCCTGTTTCCCCAATTAGGTATTTTTCTGTTGTAAAAAGCATTATTTTCCTTATTACAATTTGACTACAAGAAGTACGATTTCGTTTACATAATATGAATATATCACCCATCCTATTCCTTTTCACTCATCCCATCTCGCTATCACACATCCCATCACTCTATCACTCATCCCATCCCTCTATTACACATGCCATCAGGCATCCCATCCCTCTATCACACATCCCATCACTCTATCACTCATTCCATCACTCTATCACACATCCCATCCATCTATCACCCATCCCATCTATCTATCATTCATCCCACCCATCTATCACACATCCCATCACTCTATCACTCATCCCATCTCTCTATCACTCAGCCAATCCCTCTAGCAGTCATCCTAGCCCTCTACCACCCATCCCATCCCTCTATCATCATCCCGTCCTTCTATCACTCATTCTATCTCTCTATCACTCATATAATTTTTCTATCACTCATACAATCCCTCATTCAACCCATCTATTACTCATCCCTTCTCCTTATCACACATCTTACTCAATTATCACTCATCCCATCCCCATATCACTTATGCCATCCCTCTATCACACATAGAATATCTCTATCATTCTTTCAATCTCTTTGTCTTGCATTTAATTTCTCACTGCTTTATTAAATTCCTAATTCGTCCGACCGATTTCTAACTCACTATTCGCATCTCAAACATTCATTCCTGTACCAACCAAATAACAATATTTATCGAAAATTAAGACAAGATTCCTTTCCCCCCTCTCGTCTCTCTCTCTCTCTCTCTCTCTCTCTCTCTCTCTCTCTCTCTCTCTCTCTCTCTCTCTCTCTCTCTCTCTCTCTCTCTCTCTCTCTCTCTCTCTCTCTCTCTCTCTCTCTCTCTCTCTCTCTCTCTCTCTTCTAAATTATGCGCTGTCATAATTTTTAAGATGAAAAAAAAAATAACAATACGAAATCTTTACTAACAATATTAAATCAGATTTTCGGAATTGTGTTTTAATATAATAAAGCCGTAATTAAGGTTTAGGGAGTTTGAGTGTTCATTTTTTGGAGTATTTTATCATCCACCTTCATCCGAATTCTCTCCCAAAGCCTACTTTTGGATTATAAAACCCAATCAGAGAGAAAGATTGAGAGTAGGCGGGACAGAAAAACGATGCATTGTTCGAAGGCGCCGCCCTACATGTCTCTGAATAATTTTGGAATATAGTCATAAATACAGACGTCATAGCATACCCCCTCCCCCCTCCCACCGTTCATAATAGTATGACATTGAATAATAAGGTGACTGTCGGCCGCGCCTGCGCTGTGTGTGGCGGAGAGACCCACCCTCTCAGGATGTCCGAGGAACAGGTGGACTCGGTGGTTTTGTTTGTTTTCTCCAGGGATAAGTAACCTGGAAATATATCACCTCCAGGGACAGGGTTCTGTAGGTTATCGCCCTCAAGCTGGAATTTTCGGTATTTAAACATCTGATGGACAATATGGTCGTTACCTTATGGATCCGTTTTACTTACTACTTTTGGGTACTTCAAGATAGGGAAGTCAGGTGACGTGAGCAATCCTTGTCTGAGGTCCTGGGTTCGATTCCCACTTGGGGTGATGGCTTTAACATTCATTGATGTTTATATATGTATACATATGTATATACAGTCGAATATCCGCTTTCTATGTACCCGTAAAAATGGTCCAATCTTGATCAAATGTAGTAGAAAAATACTTCGTCTGATTTGAAAGGTCGCGTTTGATAATCAGCAGAAAAATATTGTAGAGCTTACGTTTTCGCGTCTTCGGGTACTCGTTTTATAACAAAAAGAAACGAATGAATATATGTAAACGTTTTTGAGAAAAGTTGATAAAAATAGTTTTTCAAACTAATTTTCTGGTATGGTAATTGTTGAATTAAATTTAAGTATTTTCTACTTGTTTGAAATTCATCTGAACTAATTTATTTAAATTTTGGTTGTGTTTGGAGTTAAAGTATTAGAAAAAAGTATTTTATTGAGAGATATGAAAATTTTCTGGATTTTGGTATATTTTCTAAGATATCTCGAAGACTGTTGGGAAATGGAGTTAAGTGGAAGGTTACCTTTCAAAAACTTACTAAATTCTTTACAAAAAAGGTTCTAAAGTTATTTTCGATCTC
Organism: Gonocerus acuteangulatus; assembly: GCA_946811695.1. Taxonomy (NCBI): domain Eukaryota; kingdom Metazoa; phylum Arthropoda; class Insecta; order Hemiptera; family Coreidae; genus Gonocerus; species Gonocerus acuteangulatus. The sequence continues at coordinate 101,544,601 of OX328126.1, forward strand.
AATCAGAAAAATAAAACTAGGAAATTTCTAGTAAAGCGGTTTTCTTTTCTTTTTTTTTTTTTTAATTGCATTTAACAGTAAAATGAGGCATTTTAGTAGTTACTAAGCTAAGAAAGTGGGAGAGGTAAGAATTGGTTCTACTGTTTCCATGAGAGAACTTTGAGAAAGAGACTGGTGTAATTTCCGCTTAGCAATAATAGGAATACTATTTCCTCTTGTGGCGTGTAGAATGTTGTTGCAGTTCTTGCGGGGTGGGGCTCTTTTTAATTTTTTGACGGCCCATTTGCATCAAGACTTTAAGGGCAGAAAGGCTAGGGATCACCACCGTTTTTTTAAACATCCATGGTGGGGCAGGGATATTTTTTTAACGAGCTCATTAGCTGAAAATAGTCAACCTGATAAAGACTGAATACATTCTAATGTCATAAGTTACATTCTAATGTCACAAGTTACATTCTAATTTCATGAGTTACATTCTAATGTTATAAGTTATATTATAATGACATAAGTTACATTTTAATTTCTTAAGTTACATTCTAATATCATAACTTACATTTTAATGGCTTAAGTTACATTCTAATATCATAAGTTACATTCTGATGTCATGAGTAAATTTCTTGTGTTATAAGTTACATTCTAATATCATAAGTTACATTCTAATGTCATAACTTACATTCTAATGTCATAAGATAAATTATAATTTCATGAGTTACATTCTAATGCCATAAGTTACATTATAATGCCATAAGTTACATTCCAATGCCATAAGTTACATTCTAAAACCATAAGTTACATTCTAATGTCATAACTTACATTCTAATGTCATAAGATAAATTATAATTTCATGAGTTACATTCTAATGCCATAAGTTACATTATAATGCCATAAGTTACATTCCAATGCCATAAGTTACATTCTAAAACCATAAGTTACATTCTAATGTCATAACTTACATTCTAATGTCATAAGATAAATTATAATTTCATGAGTTACATTCCAATGCCATAAGTTACATTCTAAAACCATAAGTTACATTCTAATGTCATAACTTACATTCTAATGTCATAAGATAAATTATAATTTCATGAGTTACATTCTAATGTCATAAGTTACATTGTAATGTCATGAGTTACATTTTTATAATAATCAAGCTCACAAATGAAAGTCATAAGCTTCAAAATGAAATTGATAGAAAAAATTCAAGTAATCGATTAATTAGTTTTATAAAAATATGAAGTAACAAATTGCAAATCCGTCAATTAAGATATTGTAATTAAAGTAAAACTACTTGTACTAAGAACGTGAAAGTATTAAACATGTTTAATCTAAAGTTTCTCGTAAATGTTCATCTTAAGTTGCTGATTTCTTGTTTGTTTACTAGTCCTAGTTACATTGGCTATCTGCAATTTCTCCAAAAAGCAATCAAAGACTAACCTTCACAAAGCTCTCTGCTGGAGAAAGTGGTCTGGAAGCGAAAGGTTTACCGCTTCCATCGTATCATCGGCAATTATGAAAGATGATTCTATGATAACTCTAATCCAATTATCTTTGAAAGAGGTGCCATTAACTCCAAGATGTGTATCCATGGCTGTTATCCTCGTGTCATCTTGGATCTTGGATGGATTTATTAGGATTCGCTGTTTCTTTACTATTAGCTTTCGTATTATTCAATATTTCTTGAAACAGCCACCTGTCGAATTGGTCATAACTGTCTGGCATTGTTTATTCAAACCTGAATCGAGTGAGAAATTAATGAACCCCTTAGATAATTTCTGCTACGGCCCTTCAGTGGGTTTTTTACGAAGTACATCAAAAGGCTTCTTTTGCAGATGGTTCTGTAGCGGTTATCAGATAACCCAAGAACACATGTGATATAAATTAAAAAGTTTAGTTGAACTTTGCTCTAAGAAGGGTTAGCCCAAAAAATATGTTTCTGTGCAATCTCGTTCAAAACTAGATCCCTAGTCTGAATTAGCTCAAACTCGAAACTCAAGCCTAGTCCACGGTAGTACTTGGTCAAGGCTGGACTTTGGTGAATACCAACATTTTAATCAAGTTTCCTATAAACTGTGTCGGTGAAGGAGCACTAGACCTGACTACTAGCTCCAGGAACCGGATATATCGCAGCGCACCGTTTGAACCTCATATTTACATCCGATCAGAATCTTCAATCAGTTTTTTTTTAATAAAGTTCTATTTCGTTTAATAGTTTAAGTGTTTATATTAATTACCAAACTTAAACACTTAACATTGGTGACCCCTGATATTGAACCCCTTCTCGCCGTTCATCATGTCCAACAAAAACTCGTCTCCTTCCGATACAGATCTTGATAAAACCCAACCTGAGGTTAGCTTATACCAAGGGCCGAGTTCATGACTACCGACATTCTGGAAACAGAACCCGACTTTATGGTTCACGACGGTCGAGGCTGTATTTGCGACATCCCGAGTAACTTCGAGTCTAATTAAATTCCAGCTCGTCATACCGAATCTCGATCTGGATGTTCTTAGCCAAGTCTCAGATATCGTCATCCAACCGACTGAACAACCATACGAGGACCTTAAAGCTAGGCTGATCAACACATTCGGTGAATCCGAAACGCTTAGAATTCGCAAGCTGTTGGAAGAAATGCCACTCGGAGACCAAACTCCTTCACAGCTCCTCAGAAAAATGCAACAATTAGCTGGCTCCGATGTATCAAACGAATTTATTAGCACCCTGTGGATGAAGATTTTACCTCCACATATTCGTCCCATCCTCATTTCTACTGGCCACACTGACATCCAAAAACTGGCAGAAGTAGCCGACAAGATCTTGGAGGTATCTCCGTCAGCTGAAACGTACGCTATCCGAGACACTTCAGAACCTCGCGCGATCGTGTCTTCCGCAACTACTACGTCAGCCACGAACAGATGCGAACACCCTTCCGAAGATTTCCGAGCTCTTCGCCGCGACGTCGACGAGATCCTGCGATTTCTGAAGATGAAGAACCGCGAAAGAAGCTCCAGCAGAAGCCGGAATCAAGACAATCTCCCTCGATCCCAGTCGCGTGATACCTGCTATTACCACCAGAGATTCCGCGAGAATGCCCGACGCTGCACACCACCTTACTCCGGACCACACAGAGTTCTTCAGCGACAAGAAAAATTCTTCTTAGTGCAACTCCCAGGCCGCGAAGCCACCATATCGATAGACCGGCTTAAGCCAGCGTTCTTTCCATCCGAACTGACTCAGGACACCCCACCAGTTTTTCCAAAAACGCAGTCTCACTCATGTCTCAAGAAACCAGCTGTGGATCGACCACCACCGCCACCTCAAGAGCCCTACCGGACCCGTTCCGGGAGAGCAGTGAAACGAGTATGCTTCTCTGACTCCGTCATCTAGGAGGGGAATCCTGTAGCGGTTATCAGATAACCCAAGAACACATGTGATATAAATTAAAAAGTTTAGTTGAACTTTGCTCTAAGAAGGGTTAGCACAAAAAATATGTGTCTGTGCAATCTCGTTCAAAACTAGATCCCTAGTCTGAATTTGCTCCAACCCGAAACTCAAGCCTAGTTCACGGTAGTACTCGGTCAAGGCTGGACTTTGGTGAATACCAACCTTTTAATCAAGTTTCCTATAAACTGTGTCGGTGAAGAAGCACTAGACCTGACTACTAGCTCCAGGAACCGGATATATCGCAGCGCACCGTTTGAACCTCATATTTACATCCGATCAGAATCTTCAATCAGTTTTTAGCGCGGTTCCTCCCTCCCCCATCGGGAGGAACCCCGCTTATAAGGTTGATACAATGAAACAATCCGGAAGTGCCGACAAGAAAATTTCGCGTTTCAGAACCCCTAGAGACCGAAAATAACGTTGGTTCAAATTTGTATATATATATATATATATATATATATATATATATATATATATATATATATATATATATATATGTATATATATATATTTATTGATTTTGATGAAATTTTTTACAAAAATCTTTCGTCCAATTTGAAAGGTCAAGTTCGTTAACCAGCAAAATCCGCCCACTAAAAGATAGCGTTTGGGGCGAAATTCGCGCAAAAAAAATAGTAACGCTTACGTTTTTGAGTTCATAAGCTTGTAACTACTCTTTTTATAGGCTTCTTGTGCTAGGAAAACGAATGGAACCATTTTCAAGGCGATTTCAAACCGTTTTCGAGAAAACTGAAAAAATAATTTTTGAATGCCGTTTTTGGTTTGGGTACTTAGATTCAGTTGAAACATATACTGCATGTTCTACTTTCATTAAAACTAATATGTTGAAATTTTGGTTGCGTTTGGAGTTAAGGAAGGGCTAGAATAAAATATTTTATTAACAGACATAAAAAAGTTTTGGTAACTTTGTATACTTTCCTTAATATCTCGAAAAAGGTTGAGAATTTGGGAAACAGAAGAATACCATTAGAAAGCTTACTAAATGTTCTACAAAAAAGGTTCTAATGAAAGTTTTGATTAGGCGATGTCAAACGGAGAAATAAGTGCTTAAAACTTTAAAGTAATTGATTTCGCTTATTCGAACTGTTCTTTTTGTCTTTGATTTTGATACTTAAAATTATGGGATTCAGTTGAAACATTTTCTGCATGTTTGAATTTCATCAACACTAATATGTTAAAATTTTGGTTACGTTTAGAGCTAAGGAAGGATTAGAATAAAATATTTTATTAACAGACATGAAATGTTTTGGGAACTTCGTATACATTCCCTAATATCTCGAATACGGTTAGGAATATTGGTAAACGGAGGGTTACCATGCGAAAGCTTACTAAATGTTCTACAAAAAAGATTCTGAAACAATTTTTGATTAGGCTATGTCAATCGGAGAAATAAGTGCTTAAACTTTTAAGTAATTGATTTCGTTTATTCGAACGGTTCTTTTTGTTTGTTTTTATTCCTGGTTATTTTTTAATTGCTTAAAGTTGGATAATGTATTTGACAATAAAACAGATTAATTAAAATAAGAAAAACAATTCATTGTTAAAAATATATCAGGCTGTACCGTATGAAATGTCAGTTTTGGATTTGTCGATTTCCTTCAAATGTCTTGAAACTGTCGAGGCTCCTACTCCGAGTTCTTTGGCATATTCCCTAGTGTTTTTAATTGCTTATAGTAGTCAAATGTATTTGTCAATAAAACAGGATACGTATAATTAGAATCAATATTTTGTTTGTTAGAATTCGAAGATGCCGTATGAATATCTAGATTAAAGTACTGGTGTTGATTTCGTTCTTTAGAATTATTCTTGGTATTCCCTATTTTCATCTGTTACCCATAGTTTTTTATTGCTAGTAGTTTTTTCTTATTGATTATAGAATATAAATCTATTTGGCTATAAAACAGGATACGTAAAATTAGTGACAATATTTCGGAGATTTCTGAGCGAAATACTTTTAAGATTTTCTACCACCACGAACGGCTTTTTTCCTCTATTTTTATCCACTAGATAGGCTTTATTTTGCATATTATTCTATATAAGTTTTATTCAGCAGGGGATTCTGATGAAATGTCGTGTTTTTGCTGTGGATTTTAATTACGATGTATCTAAGATTGGATAACATTAGCGAGTCTACATAGTTAAGAACCGACGACGGAGGATTACTTCTTGCTATGATTTAGTCTACATATGTATATTAAGTCCTAAATCCAAAAAATAAACTTCACAACGGTTAGATACTATGAGCGAATATGGCGGTTCAATGCCCGTAGAAACAAGGGGGCCGCGGGAAATTTACCTGCTAAGAGTTAATCCTCAAGAGCTGTAAATATACCCCAGGTATCTGCCGACACAAATACAAAGCCTAGTCGGAGAGCACCCCAAAAACTCAGATCCAAACATAAGGTTATATACTAAATATTCATAAAGACTACTTAGTTGTAAACCGATTCATCAATTAGCAATCAATAGTTTTCAACAAAGGTTATATACTAAATATTGCTAAAAAGTATTTAATTAGAAAAACAACAATATTCCACAAGACTTGTTTTTGGTCCATTTGTGTCTACTCCATAGACTTAATTAGGTATATTATTCTATATAGGCTATATTAGGCAGGGTATTCTACTCAATCTTGTGTACTTCTTCTTGATCCTTCTGTACATGGGCGTATATAAAAACAATTTCGGGGGGGGGGGGGCTGAGACCATTTCCAGGGTATGGAATACTAAATATTTAGAGCGTGGAATAGTTTTAGGCAACTAAAACGCTATTACACGTAAAATAAAATATGTTTTATGAACTAAGTGATCTTATTTAATTTATTTTTAAGGGTTTTACGAGAAGTTTTTATCATCAATTCAAAATTTCGGGAGGGGCTGCAGCCCCCTCAGCCCCCCCCCCCCCCTCATATACGCCCATGCTTCTGCATCCTCTAGAAAGGCTTTATTAGGCATATTTTCCATTGATTTATAGAGCTTTGCTTCAGAATGAGAGCCAGATTCTGTAATTTCCGCTTCTGTGTAAAAGTTAGCTACTGTCGATGTCCCTGACGCCTTAATATCACTTTATTCGAGATGTTCGAGAGGATTTTGACAATTTTCACGAGATATATATAAAAAAAAAATAAGTTCATTTCTTTTCTAAGCTTATCAAATGGCACTAGGGACATGAACGGAACCGCGCTAAGATGCTGCAGTTCCTGCGAGTCGGACTTTTTTTTAATAAAGTTCTATTTCGTTTAATAGTTTAAATGTTTATATTAATTACCAAACTTAAACACTTAACAGTTCTTCGGAGGTTTGTTCAGATTGTTTTAGTGCGTTGTTAGAATGCCTCTTCAGTAGATTGCACACTTGGTTCTTTAGAGGTTTGTTTAGAGGCTTCGTCAGACGTTTTTCCAGATGGTTCTCCGGAGTTATGTTCAGAATGCTTTAGTTGGTTGTTCAAATGGCTCTTCAGTAGATTGCAAATTTTGTTCTGCAGTAGTTTTTTCAGAGGCTTTATCAGACGTTGCTCCAAATGGTTCTACGGAGTTATGTTCACAATGCTTTAGTTGGTTGGTAAAATAGTTTATCAGACGGTTATCTAGACGTTTCTTCGGAGTTGTGTTTATATGTCTGTAGTGGGTTGTTCAAATGGCTCTATATTAAATCGATCAGTTGTTTCTTCAGTGGTTTCTTTAGAGGGTTTATCAGACGATCTTCTAGATGGTTCATTGCAGGTTTGTTCAGATTGTTTTACTGGGTAGTATGAATAGCTCTTCAGTAGATCGATCAGCTGGTTCTTCGATGGATTGTTCAGATAGTTCTTCCGCGAGTTGTTAAAATAGATAGGATGTCAGTGGGATGTTTAAACAATTCTTTTCTTGGGTTTGTAGACGGATCTTCGCAGTTTGGCTCCGATCGATTTTCAGTGGGTTGTTCAAATTTTTCAACGCTTATTTTTTTCTACAGTGGGTTGTTAAAATTCTTTAAAGGTGGTTTGTTCTACATTGGGTTGATCAAATTTACCTTCAGTGAGTTGTTCTAATCGTTCAGTTGGATTTTCAGGTAATTCTTCCTTCAGATTACTAGAAAGATCTTCGGAGGTTTGTTCTAATGGCTTTTCAGTGGGTTGTTCAAATTCCTCTTCGGTGGACTGCTCATATGATTTTACAGTTGGTTGATCGAATGCCCCTTCAGATTATTTTTCAAATCGTTCAAATGACCCTAATTACTAATTTTCTCTTGCCGGTTGTAATTTTTGTTACATTACAAAAAATCTCGATCTAAGTCGGGAGTGCCTAAAGATAAAGATGTGCTATAAAAATAAACTAAATCGGTCAGTTATGCAGCTCCTGCGTGCCGGAGCTTTTGGCCGTACCACCGGAACTTTTTGCTATAATGGTAACTTCCTGTTCTACAGTTGGTGCACTAAAAAAAAACCTAATCTCAGCTTGATCCATTCTATCAGGGAGTTGAAGAAGTACTAAGTCTATTTCGTGACTATAAGAGTCATCGAAGACTTAGCATTTCCGTGATATGGACATTACCCGATTCAGGTCCGAGTTGTTGAGCCGGGGGGGGGGGGGGGGGGGAGAACTACTTTAGATAGCGCGGAGTTATTTTTTCTTGTGTTGTCTGTCTTAGCCTAAAGAACTTTCTCATGCACGATGCTCAGTGAAAGGACGTCCGTTTTCATTTCTATTCGTGCGATGAGACTAGAGTCGACCGGCCAAAGAAGTTGCTGTGAATCTTGGGCGGTGAACGTCTCAGGAAGAACGTTTAGTGATATCGCTCTTCGGCAACACGAATAGATTCATGGACAGTTTTATAGCCACTTTGTACTGGAGTTCGATGACAAAAAAAAATCAAAGAAAATACTCATCACATTGAATTTTGAGATGAAAAGATCGTATGACTGGGGGTCTATAAATTTTGCGTCACGGGTGACGTTAAAATATAACGCAAGCCATGTCATCGGTCAATTTTCGGAAATAATACCGGATTTTTTTGTTTAGTGTTTAACGTTGCGCCTTATCAATATTTGGGCTATTAACGCCACCGGAAATTAGTGATTGAAGTAAAAAAAGTCTTAACACTTAATGTATTGTTTCAGTAGGATTTGAAGTGATTTCTTTAACAGTTTTTTTTTGAGAAATACAAATAAATAGAATTTTGGTTTGAAAACAAATTTTTCACTAGTTTTCCATTGATTCAACCTGAGATTTGGAGTTGAGGATGTATTACTACAAAAATATTTTATCAAGCGTCCGCGCTTTTGACTTTTTGTAAGCTTTCTTAAATATGTCAAAAACTGTAATATTTTTGTGTTTCGAAATCCTGGAAGATAATAGTTCGAAAGCATAATAAATCTCTAATTCAATTGGTTTTAAATATAAATTTCAATAAGGCCCCCTGATTTTCGTGGTTAGTGTTGATTTAGTTCCCTTGAGGGCGAAGTATTAGATAATTTGAAGACTTACCTTCTTTGTAATGGGCTTTTATTTTTAGCTATTTGCTACTAATGATTTAAGAAGAATGAAACAGTTTTATCAACAAACGGTGAAAATCTAAAATAAAAACAAATAAATAAAATTATTGATTAAATGTTAGTGATCAGGATTATAATCATAATCATGAAGCGAGTGATCGTTTTATGAATGGATTAGACTAATGGTCTGAGAGATTGAGATGCCATTACATACATGCAAAGAAATCTCCAAGGTTGTGTCAAAATTAATAGTTAATTAGTTTAATATATAGGAAGGGTAATTGTGAAGTTTATGGGCCTCCTTACCGATTTTTTTACATGTTCTTTTATTAGGTATTTTGATGCGCTAACACGAATCCGCTAAATGAAAAAGATATTAAGCACTAAAGTTCACTGTTATGCAGGTTAAGAAAGCAACCGTAAACAAGGATATTTGTAAACATGCACATGCGCAGGGATGTAAAAGTCCGTAATAAAGACGGATTTAAATTAAAAATCTTAATCAATTATTTAAAATAGTTTTCAACAGCGAAACAAAAAATGTCGAGAATCTTTCATTATTTAAAAAAATGTTTCTGAATAAATATTTGATGATAAATTAAATTAATTGATGATAAATTTAACTTATACCTCTTTATTACACACTTTCACATCCCTGCGCATGCGCTTGTTTACAAATATCCTTGTTTACGCCAGCTTTCTTAACCTGCATAACAGTGAACTTTAGTGCTTAATAACTTTTTTCCTAGTTGAGAGACACTTGTTTTTTTTTTTTTTAACGGATTCGTGTTTGGTGCATCAATATACGTTATAAAGCAACAGGTAAAAAGATCGGTGAAGCGGCCCCTCAACTTCACAATTACCGCAGGAAGTTGCAAAAATCTGAAAAAATAACACTACTTATCAGTGTTATTTCATTATTTCTTATTCAGTTGTTAATTTTGTTTTATTTACTTGTTTTTATTTATGCATTTTTTTTTTTTTTTAAACTTATTTTGTCAGTTTTATTAATCGATTTTTGTATATACTATAATTTAAAATGTGAGCAAACTTAACTAATGTACTTTAATGTGTACAGATGCTAAATAAACGTATTAATATATATATATATATATATATATATATATATATATATATATATATATATATATATATATATATATCAGAGGCCTATGTATGGAGAACCGAGCTATTCAACAAAATATACATCCGTTTCTTGTAAGAACTTGTTGGATATGAAGTATGTGATTGAATATTCTTCAATGAGATTACCATATGATTAGGGACAATAGTTTATGTAAAATAGAGACTTGGTTACAATCATGTAAAACCTATCAACTTCTCAGACTATACAGAGATACAGCTGTAGTTTATAGTATTTTAGTGGGAAAATATCGTCAAGAGACTTGATAGCTTTTACTGCAGTATATATATTTATTTCAGTCCCATTAGGTGTTGATATGAAAACCTCCATTCATTATTATGAAAATACAACCACTCCGCGCAAGTTTTACTCTGCACATTTACAATCAATGACATAATTTTCTACAATGAGAGATAAATATGAATTGTAAATGCAAATTGAGACCTTGGGAGTTTTTTACTTTTTAAATTCACTCCCATTCAAGCGTATAATTCATTGAAGAAAATAAAAACCCCCGGAACTCCAGGCCACACACGATTATAAGGGATTTATGCTAGCAATATGGCGACACATAAATAGGGCCTATTCTCGTGGCGGCCATTGGACAGTACAATGGCGTGATGCCAGAATTTATGGCGAAACTGAGTCCTATCCTGTCGAGTGCATTTCAATGTTGCCTTTGCCACTTTCCTTGGTTCTGGTCGGATCGTTCTTTTTCTGATGATGAGTGTTGTCCGTGATGTCTGAAATAATGATGATTTTATTGAAAGATGATGTTTCTTGCATCATCATAGATATCCTCAGGAAGGTAATGCACCTATAGGTTATAGTATCAGGAGGTAACTAGCAGGGGATAGCAAAGTTAATTATTTATTTATTGAAAGATGATGTTTCTTGCATCATCATAGATATCCTCAGGAAGGTAATGCACCTATAGGTTATAGTATCAGGAGGTAACTAGTAGGGGATAGCAAAGTTAATAATTTATTTATTGAAAGATGATGTTTCTTGCATCATCATAGATATCCTCAGGAAGGTAATGCACCTATAGGTTATAGTATCAGGAGGTAACTAGCAGGGGATAGCAAAGTTAATTATTTAAATTATTTTTCATCAACATTAATTTTTATTTGTTTAAAAAAGTATTAATTGAGCACCTCTGCAAATAAATTCAATTAAAATTATATAATCATGGTTATTTTTTTATTTATTAAATTTTAACGTCCATTTATTATTAACTACGAATTTTTGGACGGGTTATCTATAGGTTACCACCCTTTTCTAGCCAGCGTAGGGCTGATGCCTTTTCTTTTTTCTAATGAAAAGCCACCATCCCATAGTGGGAATTGAACCCTCGGCCCTTTGGCACAGAGTGTTAAGTGCTCACGCCTTAATGCTCACAGCGACCGGGCCTCCGGTTATTTTTTTAACGTTGAAAAATTTTGTTAATAACATAATGTATTTCGATATTCATTAACAATATAAATCATGTGAAGGTATTTCAGTGTCTTACTATCCAAGATTTATCCTTGTATTACAAACGTAAGATATGTTAAAGCTTAGTAGTGCCTTAAAAGGTACGATATGTGCCCATATTTAAGGGTATTCTATCTAAGGTGTGTGCAGGTATTTCAGTGTCTTACTATTTAAGATATTTCCTTGTATTACAAACGTAAGATATGTTAAAGCTTAGTAGTGCCTTAAAAGGTACGATATGTGCCCATATTTAAGGGTATTCTATCTAAGGTGTGTGCAGGTATTTCAGTGTCTTACTATCCAAGATTTTTCCTTGTATTACAAACGTAAGATATGTTAAAGCTTAGTAGTGCCTTAATAGGTACGATAAGTACCCATATTTAAGGGTATTCTATCTAAGGTGTGTGTAGGTATTTCAGTGTCTTACTATCCAAGATTTTTCCTTGTATTACAAACGTAAGATATGTTAAAGCTTAGTAGTGCCTTAAAAGGTACGATAAGTACCCATATTTAAGGGTATTCTATCTAAGATGTTTGTAGACATTTCAGTGTCTCACTATGCAAGATTTATCCTTGTATTACAAACGTAAGATATGTTAAAGCTTAGTAGTGCCTTAATAGGTACGATAAGTACCCATATTTAAGGGTATTCTATCTAAGGTGTGTGTAGGTATTTCAGTGTCTTACTATCCAAGATTTTTCCTTGTATTACAAACGTAAGATATGTTAAAGCTTAGTAGTGCCTTAATAGGTACGATAAGTACCCATATTTAAGGGTATTCTATCTAAGGTGTGTGTAGGTATTTCAGTGTCTCACTATGCAAGATTTTTCCTTGTATTACAAACGTAAGATATGTTAAAGCTTAGTAGTGCCTTAAAAGGTACGATAAGTACCCATATTTAAGGGTATTCTATCTAAGGTGTGTGCAGGTATTTCAGTGTCTTACTATCCAAGATTTATCCTTGTATTACAAACGTAAGATATGTTAAAGCTTAGTAGTGCCTTAAAAGGTACGATAAGTACCCATATTTAAGGGTATTCTATCTAAGGTGTGTGCAGGTATTTCAGTGTCTTACTATCCAAGATTTATCCTTGTATTACAAACGTAAGATATGTTAAAGCTTAGTAGTGCCTTAAAAGGTACGATAAGTACCCATATTTAAGGGTATTCTATCTAAGGTGTGTGCAGGTATTTCAGTGTCTTACTATCCAAGATTTTTCCTTGTATTACAAACGTAAGATATGTTAAAGCTTAGTAGTGCCTTAAAAGGTACGATAAGTACCCATATTTAAGGGTATTCTATCTAAGGTATGTGTAGATATTTCAGTGTCTTACTATGCAAGATTTTTCCTTGTATTACAAACGTAAGATATGTTAAAGCTTAGTAGTGCCTTAATAGGTACGATATGTGCCCATATTTAAGGGTATTCTATCTAAGGTGTGTGTAGATATTTCAGTGTCTTACTATCCAAGATTTTTCCTTGTATTACAAACGTAAGATATGTTAAAGCTTAGTAGTGCCTTAATAGGTACGATAAGTACCCATATTTAAGGGTATTCTATCTAAGGTGTGTGCAGGTATTTCAGTGTCTTACTATCCAAGATTTTTCCTTGTATTACAAACGTAAGATATGTTAAAGCTTAGTAGTGCCTTAAAAGGTACGATAAGTACCCATATTTAAGGGTATTCTATCTAAGGTGTGTGCAGGTATTTCAGTGTCTTACTATCCAAGATTTTTCCTTGTATTACAAACGTAAGATATGTTAAAGCTTAGTAGTGCCTTAAAAGGTACGATAAGTACCCATATTTAAGGGTATTCTATCTAAGGTGTGTGTAGATATTTCAGTGTCTTACTATCCAAGATTTTTCCTTGTATTACAAACGTAAGATATGTTAAAGCTTAGTAGTGCCTTAAAAGGTACGATAAGTACCCATATTTAAGGGTATTCTATCTAAGGTGTGTGTAGATATTTCAGTGTCTTACTATCCAAGATTTTTCCTTGTATTACAAACGTAAGATATGTTAAAGCTTAGTAGTGCCTTAATAGGTACGATATGTGCCCATATTTAAGGGTATTCTATCTAAGGTGTGTGTAGATATTTCAGTGTCTTACTATCCAAGATTTTTCCTTGTATTACAAACGTAAGATATGTTAAAGCTTAGTAGTGCCTTAATAGGTACGATAAGTACCCATATTTAAGGGTATTCTATCTAAGGTGTGTGCAGGTATTTCAGTGTCTTACTATCCAAGATTTATCCTTGTATTACAAACGTAAGATATGTTATAGCTTAGTAGTGCCTTAAAAGGTACGATAAGTACCCATATTTAAGGGTATTCTATCTAAGGTGTGTGTAGATATTTCAGTGTCTTACTATCCAAGATTTTTCCTTGTATTACAAACGTAAGATATGTTAAAGCTTAGTAGTGCCTTAATAGGTACGATAAGTACCCATATTTAAGGGTATTCTATCTAAGGTGTGTGCAGGTATTTCAGTGTCTCACTATGCAAGATTTTTCCTTGTATTACAAACGTAAGATATGTTAAAGCTTAGTAGTGCCTTAATAGGTACGATATGTGCCCATATTTAAGGGTATTCTATCTAAGATGTGTGTAGATATTTCAGTGTCTCACTATGTAAGATATTTGGAGATACTTCATAGTGTGTCATAAAGACATGGAGATAGTGTCATAAAGTGTCACAACTCTAACCCTTTAGAATAGCTTTTAATGCCTTAAATAAAGTATCGAATAAGACCATTCTTCAATATATTACTTTATCAATGGATAGAATATGTTGGTTCTATAGTAGGCTCCGATTTGCATATTCGATAGTATGCGATAGGGACGATAAGTGTTTATATTTCAATCTATTACTATTTAGTAAATGAGTGGACATTTCGGGGTCTTATTATGTAAAAATATCATTCAGTTTTTTAGATATTTAATACTTTTACGAACAATCCGCCTTATGGAAGATTGTAAGCACACACACCACAAGATGAAAGATAGCAAGCGCACACCACAAGTTGTTACAAGATTGCTAGCACACTCACCACAAATTGTTGCAAGATTGAAAGCACACAAGAGGTCGTTTTTCGTCCCTTTGCACGTCTGAACAAGCGTTGCTGACAGCGGCGGCTGCAGCACTTTACAAGTTTCAACACGTTGTACCCAATAAGGAATATGCACGTTTTTACAAGTAACAGTCACCGAGCTTCTTAAAACATTATCTGCCTAGATTGATAGGTGAAGTGAAGCCAACATTTTAGTTCTTCGCTAGCGAAAGTAGATACATTTTTCCCCGCATACGAATTGTGAACGCACATTTTGTTATCAGGGTAACGTCGACCCCCGTAAAGTCTCCAGTGCATTTCAGGGGGTCAGGATTCAATAAAACTAGCTGCAGTATCTATTTCTGTTGAAGGCCTCCCCTTCGGAGCATATGGTGCATCGGGGGAGGGGGTCCTCGATGGTGCATCGGGATACATCACAACAAGTGCATAATGCAATAAAACCGCATTCTATAAGAAACACCAACATCCAGCCATAAACTCCACAAGGCAGCGGCTATTGCAAAATCAAAATCCCATTACTGAATATCCAAGTGAAACACAATACCCGCCGGGATAACAATAACCATACTTCAAGGAAAATGGCGGCGAATCCAGACAGGTACTATTCCAAAGAGCTCATTAATAAAGGAGGCATATTAATAATTATGATATGAGCCTCGCCATTAAATCTATTCCTCTTTGGAATTGTCTGCTATGGCCTTTCTCAGCTGTACAGGTTGTAATTACAATCTATTTCTGGTTATTTAGTCAGTACACGCTGTTTGTATTTTCTATTACCTCTGCAATCTCCCGTGGATTAATAGAAGCAATTTCTTAAAACAACCTTATTACCAGATTGGAAATATCTTTGCTGTTCTTGTCTTGCAAAAATAAACAGAAACATCAACACATACATCATACCAGCTTCATTTGGACTTTGGTACAACTTTAAGGCGATGTTTGTAACCATTTTCCATTAAAGTGCATAAGAAGGGGTTTCAAACGAATTTTCGCTTTGAATACTCAGAAACAATGGATTCAGTGGAAAATCAGAGGTTTTACTATGCTTTCAAATTTAAATATTTCAGCTTTGGAGATAAGGAATTCTCAGAAACAAACAATTTTATTAACAGACATAATCAGTTTTGAGTTTTCTTATATTTTCTAAAATGTCTCGAAACCGGTTGGGGAATCATGTTAGGTGGAACGTATCCGCTCGAGAGCTTACCTACAAAGAAAAAAATTTTGCTATCTTAAATTTGTAAAAAACAGCTTCCATGTTCAGAGCTTCTAGTCGCAGAAGACACATAGAAATAACGCCCAATGACCGATCCTGTTTGACAGCTTCCATGTTCAGAGCTTCTAGTCGCAGAAGACACATAGAAATAACGCCCAATGACCGATCCTGTTTGACAGCTTCCATGTTCAGAGCTTCTAGTCGCAGAAGACACATAGAAATAACGCCCAATGACCGATCCTGTTTGACAGCTTAATACAATTTGAACATAATAATACATAAGAATATAACTTCTAATGAACCGATTTAGTTTATTTTTAAAACACATAATTCTGTTTATATACCCACGGCGTATACCGAATGCCGTTACAATATATGGTCAAGAACTGTCGTTATGGACAAATTAATATTTTGGGTCCGGATTATTATTCAAGATCCAATTTTAATATGTGTATAAACTTTAGATGAAATTTTAATTATATCAATTCCAATGCACTAAGGATAATGAGGTTTAGAAAACGTACAAAGATGACGCAGTTCCTGGAAATGAGAAGTGAATTTATTGATCGTCTGATTCTACACAAGAAGGAATTATTGAAATTTAGGGGAATTATTTACATTCATATTTATTTATTACTCCTTTTGGCAATTTCGGCCAAATAAAAAGAAGTCCGACTAGCAGGAACCAAAAATCTTATAAAGTGCGAATAGATAAGTATATATATATATATATATTCCATTTATTAGAGAAAAATTAAATAATTTTTATATTTTGATGATAAGATTTGTTTTGGATATGGCTAATATATTTCTTCAGGATATCGATTTTAATTTATTGACTTTTTTTATGTTAACAGGAGATGCTCCCGTGTAGATGTTCTCTGTTTGGACATGGCCCTTGTAACAGTAGGTTCACCTTCCTTTAGTTAGGCTGTAACGTTGTTTACTAGTCTTAATGCCCCTGAAGATGCATCAAAATAGACGTGAAACCAGTAGAGCAATCTTAACAAAACCTATTAGTAGGTCAATGTGTTTTTATTTTATCGTTCTGCGTATTTTATAGAAATCAAAAATATAATTATACTTCAACATTTACAAGTTCAGAATGCTGGAAATTTCCGCATTGTAAATACTAACACCTGTGATTGTAGCCATATTTTCCATTATGCATCAATAGAAATAGACAAAAAGCAAACAAAACCCATCTAATATAAGAAAAAGGCCGAATCTATTAGACAAATACATTTGTCCCTATAGAAAAATAATTTTATTGGTCCCTAAATATCCTCAAGACTAGAATCCCCCAATAAATCAGGCTAGTTCCACGCGGCGGCCTTACTACAAGGCTTGTCTTTTATCCACATTCCCGTTTCGAAACCTAACACAGTAAATTCCAACTTTTTAAAGAATTATTGATACAATTCTAACAATTTATAACCGACATACAATTATGCGGTTATGTAGATCCTCGAGTATACGGACAGTCGAGGATTGTCGAGACCTCTTTGGACACGCCGTACTGCCTTTGGGGCCTATATACGTCACATTACAGCAGATAATATTCAATAGGAATAAATCTCCAGGGAGTTAGTAAATTGTTTTTTGTCGCGAACGTCATCATTTGTCGCGCGTTTGAAAACGGTCGCGTGAAATATGTCGCGCTGTAATGAATTCCGACTCTAACCTTTCCCCCCGAGACTGTCTGACATATAAATATTAATACACACCTCCGAGGTTTACCGTTTACAAAATGATATTGTTATTTATATGGCAGTGTATCTTGCAGGTGGGGCGTCGTCGTTTGGAGGTCGCGAGACCTCCCGCCGCGATTCAGAAACATATTTCACAATACTTACTATTTTTTTTTTTTTTTTTTTTTTATTAGACTAAATATTTAAAGTATATTCAGCCGAGTTAGGAAGTCTATAATTGACCTTTAACGCATCGAACGGCTGCCTAATACCTTGACTTCCTTTTAATATTTAGACTTCTTTCTCTGACCTTCGTCATTGAGTTATTGTAGGCGTAGGTATATAATTTGACAACATTAAATCTTCAGCTGTCAAAACTGCATACTGCCTTCCGCACACAGTTGGATGTCTTCATTCTAATTGTAAATTCATAAAGTCCGTAGGAATTCTAGGAAAGTCTATTATAGAATATGTAAATAGTCTATTCCATCCCGATAGAAAAACAACATTAAATACTTCTAACCTATCAATAACATCGGCTCCTGGACAAGGCGAATTGGTGGAATTCTTTACCGAATCGTGTAGAGAGAAGGTTGATCCGACATGAAACATGAAATATTGGGAAGGAAATGAAGGATTATTTCCATGAGCCACCTAAACCTATCAAATATGTATCTTTACACACATTTTGTCTTGACTCAAGTATGGTATCGACTAGATAGTTTTTTCGATAAAATTATGAAAAAATCCGACTCGCAGGAACTGCGTCATCTTAGCGCGGTTCCGTACATCTCAAAGAAGTGGGGTAGATTAGGCATCACAAATAACAGGAAACTGACAGTAGCCAACTTACATAGAAGCGGATAATTCTTAATCCTCATTTTTGAGGAAGGCTGAATAAGTCAATACAATTATGTACTGAAAACGAACTCACTCTTCGACTACTGCTGAGAAGGCTCTATTCCAAATCCCTATAAAGGGACGGAGGAACCGCGCTAAAATTAGAGAATAAAATTTCAATTGAAGAGCACAGGAATTAAACAGTCAAAATCTTGCAAGAGCAGCGTACTTGGAAAAGGGCCAGAGTACAATCACCCTGAAAAGTGTAATAGTTTTCATATGTTCACTCTAATAGAATATAGTCAAAACTGAAAGATCCGATATGGTGTCAGCTAAATCAGCTGATTATTAATCTATTCTCAATGCCACTATTTCTACTTCCAGAACCATTAAAATCCCTGAATGTAAAATGGATTGGTCGACTGTCTTGTTGATCAGGTCCAACTGAGGGCTTTGGTAGAAGAAACCCCTTGCAAAACTACTCGTGACATTGGTAGAGAAGTTGGTGTTGAACAATCAACGCCATTGGGGTTGCATTGCTTATGTCAGGTCCGACTGAGGGCTTTGGTAGGAGAAACCCCTTGCAAAACTACTCGTGACATTGGTAGAGAAGTTGGTGTTGACCAATCATCGCCATTGGGGTTGCATTGCTTCTATAAAAATTTGCATTAATTTCAACATATTGAATGTTTTATGTCTTAAATCCTCTGTTAGGTAATGACCTTAAAAAGCGATAATATCAAACCTTGTCAATGTATTTCCATTTTCCCAAGGCCCATATTGCACCGCTGTCCTTACCTTGTACATCGAAGGAACCAAACACAACATCAGCACTTGACAAGGTCCATCACAACAACAATGGATACATCAATCACTCTATTTAGAAATATCCTCAATTCCATCTCTTGTTGACAAACCATTCCCTTATTGCACTCTTGGTCATTGTGTCCGCAAACTCATGCGCTAACCTCTGTCATCTCTCTCATCTTCACCTCCGCGTCTCTTATTACATGTTTATGAATGTTTTCCAAAGCTCTTGTTTATCAAAAATATGTTTTAACTACAATACTTCTATTTACAAAACATGTTTATGAACAACATTCTTCATTTTATTATCCCGTGTATATGTATAAATGCTATAATAATGTATAACGCTAACATTTATAATAAGATAATGTCACAATTCTTCATTCTTCATTTCGCTCTTTTCGTTGGTCTTTTGATTGTCTGCTTTTCAGAGTGCTTAATATCGGCCGTTGGGAAGGTAAACATGCTTCGCACTCTTCTGCTTTTCAGAGTGCTTAATCTCGGCCGTTGGGAAGGTAAACATGCTTCGCACTCTTCTGCTTTTCAGAGTGCTTAATCTCGGCCGTTGGGAAGGTAAACATGCTTCGCACTCTTCTGCTGTTCAGAGTGCTTAATCTCGGCCGTTGGGAAGGTAAACATGCTTCGCACTCTTCTGCTTTTCAGAGTGCTTAATCTCGGCCGTTGGGAAGGTAAACATGCTTCGCACTCTTCTGCTGTTCAGAGTGCTTAATCTCGGCCGTTGGGAAGGTAAACATGCTTCGCACTCTTCTGCTGTTCAGAGTGCTTAATCTCGGCCGTTGGGAAGGTAAACATGCTTCGCACTCTTCTGCTGTTCAGAGTGCTTAATCTCGGCCGTTGGGAAGGTAAACATGCTTCGCACTCTTCTGCTTTTCAGAGTGCTTAATCTCGGCCGTTGGGAAGGTAAACATGCTTCGCACTCTTCTGCTGTTCAGAGTGCTTAATCTCGGCCGTTGGGAAGGTAAACATGCTTCGCACTCTTCTGCTGTTCAGAGTGCTTAATCTCGGCCGTTGGGAAGGTAAACATGCTTCGCACTCTTCTGCTGTTCAGAGTGCTTAATCTCGGCCGTTGGGAAGGTAAACATGCTTCGCACTCTTCTGCTTTTCAGAGTGCTTAATCTCGGCCGTTGGGAAGGTAAACATGCTTCGCACTCTTCTGCTTTTCAGAGTGCTTAATCTCGGCCGTTGGGAAGGTAAACATGCTTCGCACTCTTCTGCTGTTCAGAGTGCTTAATCTCGGCCGTTGGGAAGGTAAACATGCTTCGCACTCTTCTGCTGTTCAGAGTGCTTAATCTCGGCCGTTGGGAAGGTAAACATGCTTCGCACTCTTCTGCTGTTCAGAGTGCTTAATCTCGGCCGTTGGGAAGGTAAACATGCTTCGCACTCTTCTGCTGTTCAGAGTGCTTAATCTCGGCCGTTGGGAAGGTAAACATGCTTCGCACTCTTCTGCTTTTCAGAGTGCTTAATCTCGGCCGTTGGGAAGGTAAACATGCTTCGCACTCTTCTGCTGTTCAGAGTGCTTAATCTCGGCCGTTGGGAAGGTAAACATGCTTCGCACTCTTCTGCTGTTCAGAGTGCTTAATCTCGGCCGTTGGGAAGGTAAACATGCTTCGCACTCTTCTGCTGTTCAGAGTGCTTAATCTCGGCCGTTGGGAAGGTAAACATGCTTCGCACTCTTCTGCTTTTCAGAGTGCTTAATCTCGGCCGTTGGGAAGGTAAACATGCTTCGCACTCTTCTGCTTTTCAGAGTGCTTAATCTCGGCCGTTGGGAAGGTAAACATGCTTCGCACTCTTCTGCTGTTCAGAGTGCTTAATCTCGGCCGTTGGGAAGGTAAACATGCTTCGCACTCTTCTGCTGTTCAGGGTGCTTAATCTCGGCCGTTGGGAAGGTAAACATGCTTCGCACTCTTCTGCTTTTCAGAGTGCTTAATCTCGGCCGTTGGGAAGGTAAACATGCTTCGCACTCTTCTGCTGTTCAGAGTGCTTAATCTCGGCCGTTGGGAAGGTAAACATTCTACGCACTCTTCTGCTTTTCAGAGTGCTTAATCTCGGCCGTTGGGAAGGTAAACATGCTTCGCACTCTTCTGCTGTTCAGAGTGCTTAATCTCGGCCGTTGGGAAGGTAAACATGCTTCGCACTCTTCTGCTGTTCAGAGTGCTTAATCTCGGCCGTTGGGAAGGTAAACATGCTTCGCACTCTTCTGCTGTTCAGTTTTTGCCGTTTTCTTTCTGAACTGGCAAGATCTCTCTTCGGTTTAAGCATTCTCTAAAATTGAAATCAAATATTTTTATTAAGAAATACAGAAAGTGTACTTTAAACACTTTTCAAAGATTCCTTTCCATATATATTGAGGCACTTTACCGCGTATTGTTGAACAATTGGGTCATGTAAACCGACAGAATCACCGTTTTGAAAAGTCCGAACTTTTAGAGATATTGTACTGCAGTGAGAACATATCGTCCCAGCCATGTCAAACTATCGAATATGTAAATTATAGCAAAATGGGGAACAAAAATATTCTATCCATTGTCAAAGTAATATATTGAGAAATTGTCTTATTCTATACTTTATTTAAGGCATTAAAGGCTATTCTAAAGGGGTTAGAGTTGAGACAAGCCGTATCGTCCATAATCCAAGAGGAATGTCTCGAATCTGAAGAACGAGTTTCCATATATTTGATAGTTTGACATGGCAGGGTTGATATGCTCACTATGGAGGCTGGTGTAAGTAAAAATAAAGCGGTTAAAAATATATCGACACGAATAACCAAAATGTATCTTCAAACCTAGCAGAACCCAACCACTAAAAAATTGGGACGATTTGTTCTCAAATTACACTACATTTCCGAGGTAAAATCCTAAGTTTTTCAAGAAAAAAAGGCATATAATTCCTTTCTGATTATGTTCTTTCCTACCTGAGAATTGATTTTAGATACAAACTATTGAGTATAGTTTTCTTGGGCAAAGGCAATGTTGTTCCTTTGATTCTGTAGATTACGGTGGTTTAGACGGGTGAGGGTTATTTCATGGAGGAATGTGATCTTGAAAATAGATACACCTGCAAAATAATCTTTGTTAATTCCGATAGAGGACAGATCAATTGTTGTTTGTGAGATGACGTCTATGGTTCGTTAGACTTACTATTTTATTTCCCGTTCGAACTTTATATGATACTAAGACTAGCTAAATCTCCTAGAAAAGTGCTAGGAATCTATTGGTGTATAGGAAATGTAAATAAATCAAACCGCCAGCTATTAGCCTGATATTATCCCGAAGAACTGAGGAACAAGTCGAGAAGATCTTCCATAATCGTGGAGTTTAGAAGCCTCCCAGCTCATGATGTCTTCCGGCTATCTTCAGACCCAGCTCGTGTCCGATCCCGGGGCTATAGTGTCACGGATCATTTACACACCACAACAACACCATTCGTCTCGCTCTGGATAATATTCGTGTGTTCCTTTATGACTTTTCAAAACCAATACAGGCAGATACATCTCTCTTCTTAGCTGGTTAGGAATAGTTTCTTCTGTTGGTGTCGGTTTCTCATCTTCAGCTGACCTGACATTTGGGATGAATTATGAGGGCCGTTTAGCAATTCTTGATCAGCCCAAAGAAATGGAATTCTACTTTATTAGATACAGCCTTAATATAAATCAACAATTGTTAGTAATATTTATAGTGAACTAGCCATTACCCGGCGTGCCATGCTACACCTACTTTCTGCATATAGAAAAGCCTAAATAAATTAGAAACCAAATAAGTATTATTAAAATCTAATAACACGAATCTGTAACTGTTATGAACCCGTGGCCTCCCAACTGTGGGTCCTAGATCACTTTGACATAACCTATAACACCCCCCGTATCAAGACATACATGTATACCAAGTTTCGTAAAAATTGGTCTAGCGGTCTGGACTTGTATAAGGGACAAACATACAGACAGACAGCAGGTAGATTTTTTTGACCTAGCCTACAGCACTCCCCAGATTAAGATCTACCTGTGTACCGAGTTTAGTCAAAATCGGACAAACGGTGTGGATTTGTATAAGGGACAAACATACAGACAGACAGCTGGTAGACGTTTTTGACTTAGCCTACGACACTCCTCAGATTAAGATCTACATGTGTACCGAGTTTAGTCGAAATCGGACGAACGGTGTGGATTTGTATAAGGGACAAACATACAGACAGTCAGCTGGTAGATTTTTTTAACCTAGCCTAGGAGATTTCTCGTATCAAGACCTACCATTATTCTAAGTTTGGTCAAAATCGGTCAAACGGTGTGGATTTGTATAAGGAACAAACAAACAGAAAAACAGACAGACACGTGATTTTTATATATATAGATTATGATATGGGTTATTCAAGAGGGTCTCCCCGTGGTACAGTGGATAGTACATCTTTACACTAACAAAGCACACAGCCCCTTTCATACATCTCATAGAAAAAAGAAAGTTATTTGTTGTTTTAGTTGAGACTGCCATAAAAAAAAAAAAAAACTTCACACAACTTGGTGGCAAATGTAGGCATTTCCATACAGAATATGTCAAGATCTTCAACAAATCCTGCAAAGGTTTGCACATCTATGGTTCCATTAGCTTTATCGATACTAAAAACATCCATTAAACCAGAATTATATGTGAATACTGGCGTTTCTCTACTACTTCTGGCATTTAAAAACATCTAAGTGCAGACGACACTTGTTAGAAGAAAATATTCACCAAATAGGAATATCCTTTTCAAGAAATACAAATAAATCGTTACAACTTATAAATATATATATATATATATATATATATATATATATATATATATATATATATATATATATGGGGGCGAGGTTAGCTTCCTGGCAGATCACTCGACTTATGAACTGGAGGAGCCAGGTTCCGAGCAAGCACTAAAGATTTTCTCTTATAGTGTCATCGATCGGGGGCAGGATTTGGGGTCCCAGATCGTCCCCAGGCTCACCCGTTCTATAATTAATTAATTAATGGCTACCTGCAAAGGGAATGATCAGGCGGTTGGACCTTAGTACAGACCATACTATCTCCCTAGTGTGCCGTATGGTTAAGAATCAGATACCTACAAGCTATCTGCCCCGCTGGGCCCTTAGTGGCCCGTTACGGGACTGATTATATATATATATATATATATATATATATATATATATATATATATAAAAAGTTGGACTTACCGAAAATGGTTTCATCGAGGTTATTCTTCGACTTACCTACATGTAAACGGGAAAAGTAATCAAAAGTAAGAACCTCTATGTAATTGAAGTGCTAACATCTTCCTTCCGGAGGTTTCGCTACTTGTGCGGATAACTTCCTTAGTGAATTCAGAAGCAATTTACACATGAAATAATAAGAGTGCTTTTAAATAGATCAGAATAATGCGTTTAGACGTTTGCGTGTGTAATATGCGAATTACGTGGAAGGATTAACCCAATTTTGTATTTTTGCCGATTTCCTCAAATAAGAGGTAAAGATTGGAAAACGTCACCAGAAACTATACTCAAGGTTGACAACAACTACAGACCTAGTTTGTGGTGTGTTTTCACTTTCGCTTCAAAAGGTGACAAACGGTAACTCTGCGGTCTAGATCCATAGATACGGAGGCTTACGATAGGTGTGACTCTGAGCCTTTGCCCTCTTTGCAATTCTACGGGGGGGGGGGTCTACGAAATATTACCACTTGTCAAGGGCGTAAGCCAACTGCACGGTTGCACGCAATCCCAGTAACTACCAGTCGCTAGTTTCCTATCAATAATACGATATAAATAATGGATTGAAATGGTTTTTAGTATCGAAGCAAACTATTTTGGCACTCTAATGCGAAATACGGCCAAACTGCTGTTGAATATTTCAATTCCAAAATAATATTTCTTATTTTACCTAGAACAATATCCTGACCTTGGAAGAGTAAGGGCGAATCACGAGTTTTATGGAATGCTGATTCATGAAACTGATTGAAAAAGTATGCAATTGAAATTCAATGTTTTAATTATAATCTATACGAGTGATTTACGGGTAATTAAATGCTAGGAGGGTAGTTTCAGAGCCGGGATTCGCCCTTGAAATAGGACATTGAATGTTTCATAGATGATGGTGCTATTCACTTTAACTAGAAACTGTGGGAGAACTAAAGGCCAACCAGAGAAACAAGGCGATGTATCGTCTTGTCTACATCTTTATGCTAGGAGGGAAGTTTCAGAGCCTGGATTCCACCCTTGAAATAGGACATTGAATGTTTCATAGATGATGGTGTTATTCACTTTAACTAGAAACTGTGAGAGAACTAAAGACCAACCAGAGAAACAAGGCGATGTATCGTCTTGTCTACATCTTTATGAATCAGAAAATAAAATAAAAAAAGTGGATTTTGTTATTCGCCCTTTCTCTTCCAAGGTGAGGATTTTTTTGTTGTTTTGGTCAGCTAACTGTTACTGCACCTGATTTTGGGCTACTGTTCTCTGAGTAACCTTGGATTTTGGGCTACTGTTCTCTGAGTAACCTTGGATTTTGGGCTACTGTTCTCTAAGTAACCTTGGATTTTGGGCTACTGTTCTCTGAGTAACCTTGGATTTTGATGAGTAAATTGCTTGGTGCGGAAACGTTGGAATCTGGATAATACAACATCATTAACGAGTGGGATATTGAGGTCTTTATGAAGGTTGAGGTTGGAAACGTAGAAGGGAGCATCGACTATTGTTCTTAGGACCTTGGATTGGAATGTTTTTAATACTTATGATTAGGGAACGGATGTTCATGTATTTACATATTTTTTTCTGATTCTCAAATCGAAATGTTTGGTCGAATTCTGCACGTTTTAAGTGGTTTTAAACAGGTTTTTATTTTACATATTTTGTCAAAAATCCATATTTTTACATAGTTTGCCATAAATACATATTTTTGCAACCTATTTTGATATTCTTTTTATTTTGTAATTGAAAAAATAAAGGGGGAACCGAGAATGAATGCTTTACCTATTGAATCTAGATCACTGTGTCTTTTCTAATTGCGAGAAGCAAAGATGGCTGGCAGCCATGCTTCTTCGGCGCTGTTGGTGTAGGTGCAGAAGCGTTTTAAAAAAAATATATAACAGATTATTGTTTAACAATTGTACTATTCCTTTAGTCTACTCTCTAAAACAAGCGATTAAGCGAAAGAATCATGCCGATAGCATTTTCCAAACTCCAACATATAAAATAATCAATTTTCAACCTATTGTATTTTATTTCTTAGCTCCTAAGACGCATTGGATGAAACGCTCGGACTAGTGTCGACTATTTCTCGATCCAAAAAAAAAAAAAAAAGACAAAAATGGGCCTGATCGGTGACCCCACCACTGCATACTCCCCTTTGAGATCAGACCAGCGTCATTTCAGTTTGGCAATTTAAAAATTCATTTTCTTGCATACAATTTTCCAAAATAATGTTCATCTATAGACATTTTTAGCTTCTTGGTCCCCCTTTTAAAATGAGCTCTTAATTTTTAATTATGTTTTTCTTCAATATGTTATAGAGTTTTAGTCATTTTGCTCAATATATATTTTCAACTTTTGTTCTTTCCTTTTATAATAACAGAGTTGGTACTAGTTATCTATGCTTTGCTTTTCAATATTTTATAGTATTTTTGTATTTTTTACTACTTATTTTCAATTTTTTATTCCATATTTCATTATAAATAGTTAAAGATATATGTACATATATGATGTTTAATGGCTTCGTTCTTTAGCGGCCTACGAGCCTCTTCGCGGAAGTGACTTGAAAGGCATAAGTTTCCTCTTAAATGAGATGTCCGGTTCAAATAACTTCTAGTCTTGCCCAAGTGGTCATTAAATGTCCATCAATTTTTTTTTTTTTTTTTCACTTTCCTCATAAATGTTAATTTAAAACATTTATAACATTTCACATGCGTCTTTTGTTTTAGAGAAATATGCCGATTTTACGGAGGCCTTGCTAGAAGAATATTTACAATGAGCATCACGGTCTTAAGAAGACACTGTAATTTGCCTAAATATTTCGTTGTGTTTTTTAGTAATATAGGTACGATATAGTTCAAATCTATCTACGAGATAATATATTATAACGAAATATTTGTGTGATATTTACTTCTGTTTACTAATCTGGTCGAACTCTGCCAAAAAAAAAAGCTTTTGTTAAAAATGTAACAAAATCTGAAAGAGAATCAAAATCTCAGACGCCACAATAGGAAACTGAGAGTATCCTAAGCTGAAAGTAGTCTTTTCAAGCACCGACTTCTCAATATAAGGTCAATCTATCAACATTTGTATAGGCTCGCTTTTCTAGGGAATTTAATAATCGTTCGAATAATTATTCTACATTTACTGCGAGTTCCCAGCCTTTTTCAATATATATATATAATCCTAAGAAAAACCTAGAATTTGTACTAGAAACTGTTGTAGATATGACCTTGGAAATGGTTTGTGGAAATTTCGCTTAAAAAACTTCACAAAAACTGATGACAGACAAAATAACTTGGATTAGGCCAGTAATTTATGCAAATCTTGGTAGCAAGCAATCGAATAGTCCATCATGGGATATGGAGATTTGTTGGTCCATCTTTAATAAACAGTGGTTTCCCAGCGTTGCAATTATAACATTAGTATCCCTGAATCAGCACAGACAGTCTTGATAAACGCTGGAAAAACAATAATTATTAAAGACAGACCAAACGAATCTACAGATCCTCTGATTCAAAATTAGATTCCTTGGTACCAAAAATGTGGAGAAATTAGCGGCCAACAATATCTATTTGAAGGTTTTTCCTCTAACACCACAGATTTAGAAGATACCGAGATTTGGTATCTGAAAAACGTGGTGGCAGGTTTTTTTTAAAAAGAAATAGTTTGTAGATACATTTTGAGATGTATTTTGTACGCAAAACATTAGACATTTTGAATAAAATGCCTCGCCGTAGGGAGGAAATAGGGAAAAAATTTAAAAAAAATTGTTAACCATCTTGAGAGAAAGGATGTGAAGTAAAATGGTAAATAGGATAGAATAAGCATTCATCGTTGGATGCACTTTAAAGCGGTGCATTCAGAAAGCTATGCATCATGAGAGCCAAGGTGTGAAGGAGTTCATGCGAGATCTGGAAGATTGCACATAAAAGGCAATCATTAAGTTATAATTTAATCATTCTACCATCTGCTTGAGCAGTTCTTAAGCTCTTTGATTAATATCATAGCCGATGGCAGACGCCGATAAATTCATAAACCTTTATAAAAAGCTAAATCTAACGCGCTAAAAGATAATAAAAGGACTCGCGGAGACTTGACACGGACTAAGCATTGTTCTGAAATGTCTGGAGGAGTATTTCTATCGTCCCTTGCTGAAATAGGAAGTATTTCTGTATAATTCAGAGCAAAAGGAAGAAACAGAGAAGAAATACTGAAAGGACGAGCCGAGAAATAAGAGCCGCCATAAAGCAGAGAAGGGTTGGATTCTAAAAAGAAGAAATAGAACAAGTTTTAACGAGGTTCGGTCATCAATTTATACAATATTCTCCATTTTCAATTTCCGCTCACATTTCATTTCAGACATTTTATTATTATTCATATCGTATTATTGGATAATAACCTTAGAATATAATAATTGTTCATATAACACAATTAATATATTCTAAGGTTATTATCAATAATAATGTAGTTTTTTAACGACGAGGAACGGATCATCAGATTGGATTGTAGAAATTGTGTAATGCAATAATCATATTGGGAAACAAGGTACTTCATAAAGGACGGTAAAGTAAACCCCCCATAAAATAATCACATTGGGAAACAAGGTACTTCATAAAGGACGGTAAAGTAAACCCCCCATAAAATAATCATATTGGGAAACAAGGTACTTCATAAAGGACGATAAAGTAAACCCCCCATAAAATAATCACATTGGGAAACAAGGTACTTCATAAAGGAAGATAAAGTAAACCCCCCATAAAATAATCACATTGGGAAACAAGGTACTTCATAAAGGACGATAAAGTAAACCCCCCATAAAATAATTACATTGGGAAACAAGGTACTTCATAAAGGAAGATAAAGTAAACCCCCCATAAAATAATCACATTGGGAAACAAGGTACTTCATAAAGGACGATAAAGCAAACCCCCCATAAAATAATCACATTGGGAAACAAGGTACTTCATAAAGGACGATAAAGTAAACCCCCCATAAAATAATCACATTGGGAAACAAGGTACTTCATAAAGGACGATAAAGTAAACCCCCCATAAAATAATCACATTGGGAAACAAGGTACTTCATAAAGGACGATAAAGTAAACCCCCCATAAAATAATCACATTGGGAAACAAGGTACATCATAAAGGACGTTAAATTAAACCCCCCATAAAATAATCACATTGGGAAACAAGGTACTTCATAAAGGACGATAAAGTCAACCCCCCATAAAAGTGTCTGCCTTGTTTATTACAATTTTAGCGTAAATATTAAAGGATATTTACTGTGACTAAACCGGAAAACCCCGTTACAAAAAAGTGTCCGCTGGCATTCGTACATCCGCAGTGGTGTCCGCGCCTGCGCAGAGGGGTTCTCTCATCCACAGTGGCCATGTACGAAAATGAAGACTCTATGTTTCACATAAAAGTGGCCGCTGGCATTCGCGCATGTGCAGTAGCGTGACCAAGTACGAAACGGAAGAATGTATGTGTGACAAAAATGTATCCGCTGGAGTTCGCGCAAGCGCAGTGGCGTACGCGCATGGGCAGTGGCCATGTACGAAAAAAAGACTGTATTTTATAGAGTACATTACATAGGCTTGTTGGGTGGACCTAAGCGTTACAAAAATGTGTCTGTTGGCTTTCGCACATGCGCGGTGGCCATGTACGGTAAATATGACTATATGTTATACTGTACATTGCATAGGTTTGTCGGGTGGACCTAAAGCTGTATATGACTATATGTTATACTGTACATTGCATAGGTTTGTCGGGTGGACCTAAAGCTGTATATGACTATATGTTATACTGTACATTGCATAGGTTTGTCGGGTGGACCTAAAGCTGTATATGACTATATGTTATACTGTACATTGCATAGGTTTGTCGGGTGGAGGTAAAGCTGTATATGACTATATGTTATACTGTACATTGCATAGGTTTGTCGGGTGGAGCTAAAGCTGTATATGACTATATGTTATACTGTACATTGCATAGGTTTGTCGGGTGGAGCTAAAGCTGTATATGACTATATGTTATACTGTACATTGCATAGGTTTGTCGGGTGGAGCTAAAGCTGTATATGACTATATGTTATACTGTACATTGCATAGGTTTGTCGGGTGGAGCTAAAGCTGTATATGACTATATGTTATACTGTACATTGCATAGGTTTGTCGGGTGGACCTAAAGCTGTATATGACTATATGTTATACTGTACATTGCATAGGTTTGTCGGGTGGAGCTAAAGCTGTATATGACTATATGTTATACTGTACATTGCATAGGTTTGTCGGGTGGAGCTAAAGCTGTATATGACTATATGTTATACTGTACATTGCATAGGTTTGTCGGGTGGACCTAAAGCTGTATATGACTATATGTTATACTGTACATTGCATAGGTTTGTCGGGTGGACCTAAAGCTGTATATGACTATATGTTATACTGTACATTGCATAGGTTTGTCGGGTGGAGCTAAAGCTGTATATGACTATATGTTATACTGTACATTGCATAGGTTTGTCGGGTGGAGCTAAAGCTGTATATGACTATATGTTATACTGTACATTGCATAGGTTTGTCGGGTGGAGCTAAAGCTGTATATGACTATATGTTATACTGTACATTGCATAGGTTTGTCGGGTGGAGCTAAAGCTGTATATGACTATATGTTATACTGTACATTGCATAGGTTTGTCGGGTGGAGCTAAAGCTGTATATGACTATATGTTATACTGTACATTGCATAGGTTTGTCGGGTGGAGCTAAAGCTGTATATGACTATATGTTATACTGTACATTGCATAGGTTTGTCGGGTGGACCTAAAGCTGTATATGACTATATGTTATACTGTACATTGCATAGGTTTGTCGGGTGGACCTAAAGCTGTATATGACTATATGTTATACTGTACATTGCATAGGTTTGTCGGGTGGACCTAAAGCTGTATATGACTATATGTTATACTGTACATTGCATAGGTTTGTCGGGTGGAGCTAAAGCTGTATATGACTATATGTTATACTGTACATTGCATAGGTTTGTCGGGTGGACCTAAAGCTGTATATGACTATATGTTATACTGTACATTGCATAGGTTTGTCGGGTGGACCTAAAGCTGTATATGACTATATGTTATACTGTACATTGCATAGGTTTGTCGGGTGGAGCTAAAGCTGAATTCCTGAATTTGACCAGAAGGCTCTAAACGAAATATATTTTTTTAAATTTTAACGTCCATTTATTATTTTTTTTTTTTTTTTTTTTTTTTTTTTTTTTTTTTTTTTTTTTTTTTTTTTATTTACAGGTATATTACAATCTACAATTTACATTGTATTGTGTAATGTGATGACAGAATTAGCCAGGTCTCGGGTACAGCAGGTTGTCAGCCGAATACCTTCTTAGGATTCATACTGATGACCTGGTCTACCTTTCACCATCGAACCATCCCTTGCCTCCAGCCGGGAGAGAGGTGATGAGACGTAGGCAATGATATCTTGAGGAGAGGAAATATCCATTGATATCACTCTCAGACATTAGAATATAATAATATACAATACAAAAAATATCACATACTAATTTTGATCACTGTTATTATTATTCTTTCACTTCACAGCACTTCACATGTTTAATAGATCTCGAGGCCACATCCTATTAAGACGTCTTGGTGGAGAGGAAGGATGATTGGTGCTGGATAAGGATTGGGCTGTAGGATTAGGATGATTGATTAATTTGCTATGGAAAGATGAGAAGCGGCTAGGGATTATATCTTGGACAAAAGGGATATTTAGGTCACTATGGAGGGTGCGATTCGAAACATAATAAGGAGCATTGACTATGGTACGTAGGACTTTGGATTGGAATGTTTGGATTCGGTGGATGTTGGAATGCTTGGCTGTCCCCCAGAGTTCTATTCCGTAAGTCCATATAGGTTTTATTAGTGAGTTGTACACAGTTAGTTTGTTCTGTACGGTTAATTGTGATGTTCTATTTAGTAGTCTGTAAAGTTGTCCGAATCGTCGATTGAGTTCTTGACGTTTTTGCTTAATGTGTGCGTTCCAAGTTAATCGAGAGTCGAGGTAAAACCCAAGGTATCGGATGGTGTTGGTTATAGGTAATGGATTGTTGTTGAAGGAGACGGAAGGACAGGTATCATGCCTCAGGGTGAATGTTATTTGTTGGCATTTTTCAACATTTACCTTGATGCGCCACTTTTTGCACCACTGTTCGATTTCAGTAAGCTGAGTTTGAAGTTTATGTGAGGCAATGTCTGGATTTGTGTGTGATGAAAGGATGGCTGTATCATCTGCATACGTTGCCGTGAGGTTTTCGGGATGAGTTGGAATGTCAGCTGTAAAAATACTATAGAGGATAGGACCTAGGACACTCCCCTGTGGAACTCCCGCTTCCACAGGGAAATAATCTGAGAAGGCTGATCCTTGCCGGACCTGGAAGTACCTGTCTGATAGATAGGAGCGAAGTATTAGGTAAAGGGTGCTTGGAAGGTGAGTTTTGAGCTTATAGAGTAATCCTGGATGCCAGACACGGTCAAATGCTTGAGCAACATCCAGGAAGGCAGACGTGCAATACTCTTTTCGCTCGAGGGATGAGGAGATGTGATCAACAACACGAAGCCCTTGCTGCACTGTGGAGTGTTGGGAGCGGAAGCCGAATTGGTGGGATGGGATGATATTTTGTGAGTTAAGGGTGGGTAGTAGGCGCTTTAGTAGGATCTTCTCGAATAGTTTGGAAAACATAGGGAGAAGGCTGATGGGACGATATGAGGAAGGATTGTTAGGAGGTTTACCGGGTTTGGGAAAAAGGATTACAACTGAGTATTTCCAGAGTAAGGGATAATGGGTAGTTCGGAGGATGCAGTTGTAGATGTAGGTGAGGAATACAATGGCCTTGGTTGGGAGCTGTTTCAGGATTCTGGAGGTGATGAGGTCGTAGCCAGGGGATTTCCGGGAAGGTAGTCGGGATATTAGAAATTTCACCTCTGATGGATTAACTGCCTTGGGTGGTAGGGAGAGAGGAAGCGGGGATTGTAGAAAATCATCTAATTCACGAGAGTGGGAATTATGTTGGTGTGGGGGATGAGGAGTGAATGTTCTTTTAAGGTGAACGCCAAATAGTGCGGATTTATCTTCGTCGGAGGAGGCCCATGAGCCGTCGTCTCGGCGAAGTGGGGGAGACACAGGATGGTATTTAAGGATTTTTCGGGTTGCGTTCCAAAGGGATTTGTCGGAGGTTGATAGAGATGAAAGGTAGGAATTAAAGGATTCGGAACGATGTTGGATTAATTTTCGCTTTACTAATCGGCACAATTGATTGTAAGAGCGACGATCAGAGGGATGGCGGCTTCTTTGCCATAGGGTTCTTGCTTGTTGTTTGGATATTATTAGGTCTCTAAGGGATTGGGGTAGAGGGCATTCAGCTGGGAGTGGTTGGTAATGGCGTTTAGGAAGGGAGGATTTCCATGCACTTTGTTGTATGGCGGTTGTGAATTGTTGAACAGCTATGTCTAGGTCTTCGGGAGTTTTTAGGGAAATATTAAGGTTAATAGAATCTTCGAGGAGGGATCGGAAGAGCTTCCAGTCGATTGGTCCAGTGATCAGGGAAGGCGGACATTTATTATTAACTACGAAGTTGAGAACGGGTTATCTTTAGGTTAACATCCTTTTCTAGTCAAGATAGGGCTGATGCCTTTTCTTTTTTCTGAAGAAAAGCCACCACTTCTAGAGGGAATCGAACCCACGACCCTTTGGCAAGGAGTAATAAGTGCTCACGCCTTAACGCCCACGGCCACTGGGCCTACCCTTATTTATTATTCACTGTTAAATTACCTTAATTTAATACAAGATAGTTACTTCTGAATAAAACTCTATTTTTGAGAAATATTTTTTTGCACCTTTCCCCTATGCGCAGTAGCTGGTGTTCCATGGTAAGTCTATCCAACACATGTATACCTTCTTATCTGCCCAAGAAGTACATTATAGCAAAATTTCAAGGTACATAATATACTTCATGAAACGTGCGGTTACCAGCTGTTGGGTTATTATTTATTTATTGTTATTATGCCTACTTTATTATAATTTATTATCCATTCTAATTGCCTCTAAGTCCGCCAAGAAGCGACCTGTTCACTCCCCCGAATCTGGATTAAGAACACACCTGTCTTGAGAAGCAATCAACTAGATCTGGGTCAAGCTCCACCTGCTTTCTGATTTACTCTTCCAGTAGAAGTAAAGTCATTAATGCGCTTTCCATTCCTCCTAAATACACTTTCAAAAAAAAATCAACCCATTCAATAACTTGGATGATTTTATGTTCAATACTTCATAAATTTTATTTCGGGTTTCACGGTGATAACAACAAGTTTTCTGCATATTCTAAAAACTCCAGACTCATAAGGAACGTCTCAAGGCCTTCTTCCCTTCCCTCCGTCGATACTAAACGATTTCAATATCGAAATTTCATAAAAATTATCAAAATTAATCGATTAAAATCATTTCAACGAATTTTGCTGAAGTAACTTTGTTAAACGCTTTATCTTACTGATGGGACTAAATCAGATAATTGTGTGGGAACCTCCGCTGTAATTGAGAACAACAAAAATCGTTTATATTTTGGACCAAAACAAATAGTATTTTACACAAATCGAATAGAAAAAAACAAACCAAGGGAATAAATCAAATAGAATGTCTTGGTACAGCCCCGGCTTGAGGGTCAGGCTGTAGGTTCTCCAAGGTCTTGGTACAGCCTCGGCTTGAGGATCAGGCTGTAGGTTCTCCAAGGTCTTGGTACAGCCTCGGCTTGAGGATCAGGCTGTAGGTTCTCCAAGGTCTTGGTACAGCCTCGGCTTGAGGATCAGTCTGTAGGTTCTCCAAGGTCTTGGTACAGCCTCGGCTTGAGGATCAGGCTGTAGGTTCTCCAATGTCTTGGTACAGCCTCGGCTTGAGGATCAGGCTGTAGGTTCTCCAATGTCTTGGTACAGCCTCGGCTTGAGGATCAGGCTGTAGGTTCTCCAAGGTCTTGGTACAGCCTCGGCTTGAGGGTCAGGCTGTAGGTTCTCCAAGGTCTTGGTACAGCCTCGGCTTCAGGGTCAGGCTGTAGATTCTCCAAGGTCTTGGTACAGCCTCGGCTTGAGGATCAGTCTGTAGGTTCTCCAAGGTCTTGGTACAGCCTCGGCTTGAGGATCAGTCTGTAGGTTCTCCAAGGTCTTGGTACAGCCTCGGCTTGAGGATCAGGCTGTAGGTTCTCCAATGTCTTGGTACAGCCTCGGCTTGAGGATCAGGCTGTAGGTTCTCCAATGTCTTGGTACAGCCTCGGCTTGAGGATCAGGCTGTAGGTTCTCCAATGTCTTGGTACAGCCTCGGCTTGAGGGCCAGGCTGTAGGTTCTCCAAGGTCTTGGTACAGCCTCGGCTTGAGGGTCAGGCTGTAGGTTCTCCAAGGTCTTGGTACAGCCTCGGCTTGAGGATCAGGCTGTAGGTTCTCCAAGGTCTTGGTACAGCCCCGGCTTGAGGGTCAGGCTGTAGGTTCTCCAAGGTCTTGGTACAGCCTCGGCTTGAGGGTCAGGCTGTAGGTTCTCCAATGTCTTGGTACAGCCTCGGCTTGAGGGCCAGGCTGTAGGTTTTCCAAGGTCTTGGTACAGCCTCGGCTTGAGGGCCAGGCTGTAGGTTCTCCAAGGTCTTGGTACAGCCTCGGCTTGAGGGTCAGGCTGTAGATTCTCCAAGGTCTTGGTACAGCCTCGGCTTGAGGATCAGTCTGTAGGTTCTCCAAGGTCTTGGTACAGCCTCGGCTTGAGGGTCAGGCTGTAGGTTCTCCAAGGTCTTGGTACAGCCTCGGCTTGAGGGCCAGGCTGTAGGTTCTCCAAGGTCTTGGTACAGCCTCGGCTTGAGGGCCAGGCTGTAGGTTCTCCAAGGTCTTGTTACAGCCTCGGCTTGAGGATCAGGCTGTAGGTTCTCCAATGTATTGGTACAGCCTCGGCTTGAGGATCAGGCTGTAGGTTCTCCAAGTTTCGGTAATTCGTGGCACCAGAAGAGAAAGCCAATTTGAAATTGCAATTGATGACAAAATCATCTCAAGAGACTTGATGATATTTATAGCATATTTACAGCTGAGCTCTACGGCATTCATATTGGACATTAACCTTTTACAAATTTACAAAGGTTTACAAGAACGTTCATCTCCTGATCGACACTTAGCTCTTTTATAATTAGCTTAATTCAATTTCTAGTATACTTTTTTTAGTTTGAAAATAAAAACATAATATTAATTAATATCTATCTAAGTTGTGAAACATATTTTGTAAGCATATGATATTCCAATGATGACCAGGTTTGTGGAAAATTAAAAACTAACTCTCACCAAAGGATTAGGTAGTACCTACTAGGTACTACCTATTAGGTACTACCTACTTGGTACTATATACTAGGTACTACCTATTATGTGGAATTTCAAAAAAAAATACATAAATAATCCTATCACCGTTTTCTTTATTTTTTTTTTCCTCAAGTAGTAACACCCTATCTTGTGGACTTAATTATAAAAATGATGGAATTCTAAATCAACGCAGCCGATTTTCCGTGATCACTTCAACAATCCTGCCGGATTAACGGGCCTATTCGAACAGACATTAATCCAGCTATAAAAGTTTTCCTTCAGACGACGGTTAGAGGATAAATAAAAGGTCGAAATGCCACCTTTTAAGGCCCGTGTTTATACCCGGACAGGAATATCCTTCAAGGCGAACATCTGATTCAAAATGCCATCCGAAGTCCTGGGTGAGATCCTCTTCCACAGGTTGATCGTAAACAATCTTCACAACTCCCTGGAAACCAGCCCGCCACTTATCGGCAAATATCTGACGCATAAAATCTTTACGCGGCCCGATTAGCATGGAGTGTTTTAGCAAGCACTTGATCGGCGAATAAAAAGCTATGTTTATGCTTTAACTGCTTGCTGAAGAGGTTCACAGCTCCTCATTCCGTTTAACTACCTGCAGTGTGATGTACAAAATTAACGACTCCCAAATCAACCGATGAGGTGTAGAAAGTGCAAACCTAACTCATTATCGACTGTGCGTCCTATCGGGGAAACAATGTGGCCAGCTACATACTCTGGCAGAGAAATATTACCATTGGCGTGTACCCAGTAACGGCTGGGTGGGCCTGGGCTCAATCTCCTTAAGATAACAATACATTTCCAACACAGGTCTCCGAATATCGTATTATATTATACAATGCTGCAATGAGATAAAAGGTTTACGATGATAAATCATTAACATAAATGAAGTACTTTGTAATGGAGACAATATACTTAAAAAAGGCAACTATCAGTCGGGTGTATTTCTCACAACTATTTTAGCTGTGAAATCCTTTCGCCTATTATTCATGTCAATCTTTGTACCTATCTTAGCTGTGCAACCTTTGCACCTAACTTAGCTGTACAATCGTTGCACCTATTAGTCATGTGCATCGTTTCACCTATTAGTTATGTGCAATCCTTGCGCTTATTAGTGATGTACAGTGCTACCACCTATTAGTCATGTGCAAGACTACCACCTATTTGTCCTGTGCAACCCTTGCACCTAACTTAGCTGTACAATCCTTGCACCTATTAGTCATGTGCAAGCTTACCACATATTATTCCTGTGCAATCCTTGCACCTATTAGTCCTGTGCAATTATTGCACATATTAGTCATGTGCAAGCCTACCACCTCCACCTATTAGTCATGTGCAATCCTTGCACCTATTAGTGATGCGCAATCCTTGCACCTATTAGTCATGTGCAATCCTTGCACCTATTAGTCATGTGCAATCCTTCCACCTCTTAATCATGTTCAATACTTTCACCTATTAGTCATGTGCAATCCTTGCACCTATTAGACATGTGCAATCCATGTACCTATTAGTGATGCGCAATCCTTGCACCTATTAGTCATGTGCAATCCTTGCACCTATTAGTCATGTGCAATCCTTGCACCTATTAGTCATGTGCAATCCTTCCACCTCTTAATCATGTTCAATACTTTCACCTATTAGTCATGTGCAATCCTTGCACCTATTAGACATGTGCAATCCATGGACCTATTAGTCATGTGCAATCCTTGCACCTATTAGTCATGTGCAATCCTTGCACCTATTAGTCATGTGCAATCCTTCCACCTCTTAATCATGTTCAATACTTTCACCTATTAGTCATGTGCAATCCTTGCACCTATTAGACATGTGCAATCCATGCACCTATTAGTCATGTGCAATCCTTGCACCTATTAGTCATGTGCAATCCTTGCACCTATTAGTCATGTGCAATCCTTCCACCTCTTAATCATGTTCAATACTTTCACCTATTAGTCATGTGCAATCCTTGCACCTATTAGACATGTGCAATCCATGCACCTATCGGAATTGAGCACCAGGCTTGAGGTTATCCTTCAACGTGTGGGTTATAAGTGAAACCATTGACCCTTGATATAACACATGTTGTAATGATAATATTTCGAAAGTTTTAAGTAATTTATTGTAGAACCGACCAATTCCATGCCATTATCTCTCCAAGATGGCGGAGGTGTATAGTCACGTGCATGCAGCATTATCGGCAGCCATCTTAAGACGACACGATTCTAGAAGCAAGTGCCGTGTAGTCAATGCCCCGACACGAAAACATCATGTTTGCAGGTGTTCTTACCGAGTTGTAGTTAAAGAGAAATCGTCTGACGATTACCAACTTAAAACTTAATCACTCGGCGATTTTCAAAATATCGTCTTACATTGAAGATATCACTCATCGACGTGTGAACGTTCCAAAGAGGTTCTATAGCATATGTACTTCTAAACCAGAATACTTCGAATCTTTAAATGTCTGATTTTCTTTTCCCTAGTGCATAGAAGACATTATCCCATAATCAAAATTACATTTTCCTCTTTCTGCATGTTTATTAGACATCGGTAAGCCTATATTCATCATTTTTTTTTTTTTTTTTTTTTTTTTTTTTTTTTTTTTTTTTTTTTTTTTTTTTTTTTTTTTTTTTAGTTTAATGGCATATCAACATTTGGGCTATTAACGCCAGGCTACCCACAGGTTGCCACCATTTTATAATACCAGCAGCACCTAGTCGGTCACCCATTCAGGTACTGACCACGCCCGACGTTGCTTAACTTCGGTGGTGAACGGGAACCGGTGCATTCAACGCGGCTATGGCAGTTGGCTATATATTTATCATGCACTTATTAATTATATATCTGTATCTATCTACCCATTTAAGGTTTAAATCTGTATTAATTTACGTCTAATTTAAGCTGCAGCTATAACACACAGTTACCAAACCTATCATTTACCTCTAATTTAAGCTGCAGCTATAACACACAGTTACCAAACCTATCATTTACCCTCTTTCATGTTTCTCTGTTTTTGACAGATCTTCTGTATATAAGTATATTAGTTTTACGGCCCTGACGAAGGCTTGAATTTCAAGCCGAAACGTCGGGAAATAATTAAAATCATTTTCACATGTAAAATGTAGTTTTATTAAGACACAACAATTTACACCTTCGCTTCACCAAAGGTCAACCATCTCCTATCAATTAAGGAAAAACATATTTTTTTATAGAACAGAAATAGTTAAGGGGCGAGGTTAGCTCAGTGGTAGAGCACTCGACTAATGAACTGGAGGACCAGGTTCAAATCCCGAGCGCACACTAAAGATTTTTTCTTCTAGTGCCATCGTTCGAGGGTTGGAATTGGGGTCCCAGATCGTCCCTAGGCCAACCCAGCCTTTCATTACTTTATCAATGGGTACCTTGGTGCTAGCAGTTGAAGCGGCAAGGGAAAAAGCAGGCGGCCGGAGGATAGTATTGACCACACTATCTCCCTAGTGTGCCGTATGGTCAAGAATCAGACCTCTACAGTATCTGCCCCTCTGAGCCCTTGTGGCCTGTTACGGGACTGATTTTTTTTTTTTTTGTAGAAATAGTTAAGACAAAGTCATGATAGCTATGTTCAAATACTTCCCAAGCCCATTAAAGAACTAGCAGTCTGAAATCACTACAGGATAACAACTTACAATAAATCATGCCTATAAGATATAATAAGATACTTAAAATACTAAAGCATAATAAATGCATCACCAATAATTACAACTAATTAGACAGCTACCATAATCCAATGATAATATTATTACACATTGTACTCCAAGTAGATACTTAAATATTTATTATTTTGAAACTATAAATCGTCCTTTATTACACAACCTATATGAGTACATCAACAAAAATCAATCCTGACAAAGAAAAATCATTGTGTCGATGAAAATAGTAATAGCTAATTGGCTATTATACCAGCAATATATCAACAATAATTGTCTATTGTAAGATGTCTAATTGAATCTTGTCTCCATCTTGTCCGACCACCTGATGATCTTTCGCCTTTTATGGTCTTAACTTTTAGTGGGTTAATAACTTCCGGGGATTTATTATATTTATGGACAATTTATTAAAGTTTCTTTATCGTCAGATTAGGGGTTTTTAGATTTTATACTTTTTCACATTAGATAATCAGATTATGGAAGGGTTCAACTAGGGACGCATTTCATAGCCACAATCAGATTATGGAAGGGTTCAACTAGGGACGCATTTCATAGCCACAATCACATTATGGAAGGGTTCAACTAGGGACGCATTTCATAGCCACAATCACATTATGGAAGGGTTCAACTAGGGACGCATTTCATAGCTACAATCACATTATGGAAGGGTTCAACTAGGGACGGATTTCATAGCCACAATCACATTATGGAAGGGTTCAACTAGGGACGCATTTCATAGCCACAATCACATTATGGAAGGGTTCAACTAGGGACGCATTTCATAGCCACAATCACATTATGGAAGGGTTCAACTAGGGACGCATTTCATAGCCACAATCACATTATGGAAGGGTTCAACTAGGGACGCATTTCATAGCCACAATCACATTATGGAAGGGTTCAACTAGGGACGCATTTCATAGCTACAATCACATTATGGAAGGGTTCAACTAGGGACGGATTTCATAGCCACAATCACATTATGGAAGGGTTCAACTAGGGACGCATTTCATAGCCACAATCACATTATGGAAGGGTTCAACTAGGGACGCATTTCATAGCCACAATCACATTATGGAAGGGTTCAACTAGGGACGCATTATGGAAGGGTTCAACTAGGGACGCATTTCATAGCCACAAGATTCCATGTAGTCAGACATTTCAATTTTGGATTTAATTAATTCTTATAGGAAAAAAAAAACAACAACTGCAGACGTTTCTTGGATGAAAATATTTTGTTTAACTCTATAATTGAACCCTAATAACGAATAGTCTAAAACTCGCAGGAACTGCCTCATCTTTGCGGAGTTCCATTCATACTGCTAGTGCCATCAGTAAAGGAATAGAAGAAGTTATTGGTAGGGTTTGATCTTCCGTGAAAAATATAAAATAAAATCTCAAAAAGAAGAATGATTTAAGGCCCCACAAGATTTAAGGTAGAGAATTTAGTAATCTTTCGATTGGTCACCTTCCACTTTCCACGATTTCAAAACCGTTTTCGAGATATTTTAGGAACTATACCAAAAACCGAAACCTTTTCATATCAATTAATTTTTTTTTTTTTTTTTTTTTTTTTTTTTTTTTTTTTTTTTTTTACGGCGCATCTACATCTAGGCCATAAGCGCCGCTCAATTAATAATATTTTGTTTTCTAATATTCCAAATGTAACCAAAGTTTAAATATCTTACTTTGGATAAATATCAAACTTCTGGAACATGTTTTAACTGAACTAATCGTTTTTGAATACGCAAACTGAAAATTAGTTTGGCAAGCATAAGAACTCGAAAACGTATGACTACCTAACGATTCTTTTCACGCGAATTTCAAAAACTATTTTGCGGTGGACGAATTCTGCTGGTTAACGACCCTGGGCTTTCAAATCAGGCAAAAAAAGATTTTTGGAACAAACTGCATCGAAAACGGACGAAATTTTGAGCCTGCAAGAGTGCGAATTATTTCGTTGCTTTTGGTTTATGAAAGTGGAGTTCCAGTCATGAAGCGATTGTTAATAACATTTTCGTCTGGAGTATGGTAGGAACACTCAGAGTCCTGTTTCTGAATGATTAATAGGTCACGGAAGGATTATGCTTTGGTGATTATTCTAACAAATAGCGAAATAATCAAATCGTGCAACTCCTAAATTATACAATAACTTTCGAAGGAGTGGGAATAGTTTACGGTTCGAATCTTACATCTCTCTTGGGTCCCGAATAGCACGGATCGTTAGTTTTATGGGTCCGGTAGGGTTGTATGGGTTTTGGAGGTATTTACTAGTTAGTCAATAGTTCTGAAATTATTGCATTGAATAGGATGAAGGAAGTAAAGGAGTATTCGGATTTCGGCTAAGAAAAACCTTCGGATTTTTGGAAAATTCTATAATTTGGATGTTTTTGGATGGTCTTTGGCAGGCATATTCAGCAATTGAAGTCGAGGTGTGACTGGTATCTTTGGTCTACATTCTGTCATAGAAATGTATTGTCAAAGAAAGCTCCCAAACAGCATGTTATGTTTTTCAGAAGATCTGAAATTTTTCTAAGCCTAAAGCAACTTATTCTTTGATTTC
Organism: Gonocerus acuteangulatus; assembly: GCA_946811695.1. NCBI lineage: Eukaryota > Metazoa > Arthropoda > Insecta > Hemiptera > Coreidae > Gonocerus > Gonocerus acuteangulatus. The sequence goes on from OX328126.1 coordinate 101,587,673, forward strand.
GTTCTACCTCTATAGCTAACTGCTAGCAACTCAATATACAAGCTGTAGCTCCACATTCATTAAGGGTGGAAATCTGTTGATAACCGGCGCTAATGTCTTAGAAGTAACCATGTGGTTCATTAAGGGTGGAAACCTGTGGATAACCGGCGCTAATGTCTTAGAAGTAACCATGTGGTTCATAAAGGGTGGAAACCTGTGGATAACCGGCGCTAATGTCTTAGAAGTAACCATGTGGTTCATAAAGGGTGGAAACCTGTGGATAACCGGCGCTAATGTCTTAGAAGTAACCATTTGGTTCATTAAGGGTAGAAACCTGTTGATAACCGGCGCTAATGTCTTAGAAGTAAATGCCTCGTAAAAAATAAAATAAAGTAGAGCCTGTGCCCAGAACCGTAACTAACATTTTGATTTTTCCTTCTCTGGATAAACTTTTCTCAGGTCAGATAGTGGATACAGAACACATTTCCGGCAAATTCACACATTAGAATTCTTTAACAAAAAATCAGCTTGTCTAAATACGACCACCTGTTTGTGTTTATGGATATATGGTGTCAAACGCGACTAAAACTATCTAAGACTATCAAAGACCTAAATGTCATTATCTGTTGGTTTTCGGGGACTAGCTAGATTGTCTTACATGCAGCTCCAAAACACCAACACGATTTTGTAATGGTTTTATTGTATGCAATAAAAACAGCGAATCGAAAAGAGAACATAAAGTAGAATTAATTTCTTTACACTAACCGCCCACATCACCTTTTCGGAAATAACTCTTTTGACGCGGCAACATTACGAAATAGGAACTCTGGAAATCAGAACAAAGTCGCCGACAGATAGGACATCATCGGACTTTAGCCCCAATTAAATTTTACTGTTCTATGTCTTGGTTGTTTTGATTCTTGCCGCGGAGCCATGTTTTAACCTACGCTTGTAGTTAGTATGCAGAACACATGTGATTAGGACGGAGGATTGTCCAATATTAATCCAATCAAGTGCGAGTGATTGATCTGGTTCGGTCCAAAATTTACAATATACACACCTTCCGCTTCTTGTTAAACTAAGTATATTATATAACACAAAGAGGTGACATGATGAGAGGATTGTAACGTGGGGCCGGTATTTAGGTAGAGCGCCATCATAGGATCAGCATTGCAGCGGTCGGCAGTGAGGAGGTGGCTGCCATTAGAAACGGTAAAACGAAGAAAAAGAATCGTGGTGGAGCTGCATGACGGAGGTGGTATTACATGTAGTAGGATTAGGGGGTGGTATGCTGACGAGAAAACGTTTGATTGGATTAATTGGGATATGGAAGAAGCGGTATTGTGGGGCCGGTATTTTGAGAGGCGGTGTTGTCGGAGGTGGGGTTTGGAAGCGTAACAGTGTCATGAACCATGGAATCAGACGGTGGAATGGTGGGGCCGGCATTTTGAAAGGCGGTGTTGTCGGAGGCGGGGTTTGGAAGCGTAACAGTGTCATGAACCATGGAATCAGAAGGCGGCATTGTGGGGCCGGCATTTTGAGAGGCGGTGTTGTCGGAGGCGGGGTTTGGAAGCGTAACAGTGTCATGAACCATTGAATCAGACGGCGGAATTGTGGGGCCGGCATTTTGAGAGGCGGGGTTGTTGGAGGCGGGCTTTGGAAGCGTAACAGTGTCGGTAACCATGGAATCAGGAGGTGGTATTGTGGGGCCTTGAGGGGGGACCCATCATGGGGCGGTATCAGCGAGGACAGCTTAGCGAGGGGTGGGATAAGCAGCAAAATGATAATACGAATTAACTACGCAAGAAAAATTCAATCATTTTAATTATTCAAGATAAACAACTCTTAAATGGAATATTCATTCTCAATGCATCTTAAGCGAAGCTAACAAAAAACTATTATAGGTCTCGTCAATAGACGACCACCTAGGACTTTAATGTGGGATTATGGTTCGTGTCCTCGTCAATAGACGAACGCCTAGGACTTTAATGTGGGATTATGGTTCGTGTCCTCGTCAATAGACGAACGCCTAGGACTTTAATGTGGGATTATGGTTCGTGTCCTCGTCAATAGACGAACGCCTAGGACTTTAATGTGGGATTATGGTTCGTGTCCTCGTCAATAGACGAACGCCTAGGACTTTAATGTGGGATTATGGTTCGTGTCCTCGTCAATAGACGAACGCCTAGGACTTTAATGTGGGATTATGGTTCGTGTCCTCGTCAATAGACGACCGCCTAGGACTTTAATGTGGGATTATGGTTCGTGTCCTCGTCAATAGACGAACGCCTAGGACTTTAATGTGGGATTATGGTTCGTGTCCTCGTCAATAGACGAACGCCTAGGACTTTAATGTGGGATTATGGTTCGTGTCCTCGTCAATAGACGAACGCCTAGGACTTTAATGTGGGATTATGGTTCGTGTCCTCGTCAATAGACGAACGCCTAGGACTTTAATGTGGGATTATGGTTCGTGTCCTCGTCAATAGACGAACGCCTAGGACTTTAATGTGGGATTATGGTTCGTGTCCTCGTCAATAGACGACCGCCTAGGACTTTAATGTGGGATTATGGTTCGTGTCCTCGTCAATAGACGACCGCCTAGGACTTTAATGTGGGATTATGGTTCGTGTCCTTCGCAATAGACGAACGCCTAGGACTTTAATGTGGGATTATGGTTCGTGTCCTCGTCAATAGACGAACGCCTAGGACTTTAATGTGGGATTATGGTTCGTGTCCTCGTCAATAGACGACCGCCTAGGACTTTAATGTGGGATTATGGTTCGTGTCCTCGTCAATAGACGAACGCCTAGGACTTTAATGTGGGATTATGGTTCGTGTCCTCGTCAATAGACGAACGCCTAGGACTTTAATGTGGGATTATGGTTCGTGTCCTCGTCAATAGACGAACGCCTAGGACTTTAATGTGGGGTTATGGTTCGTGTCCTCGTCAATAGACGAACGCCTAGGACTTTAATGTGGGATTATGGTTCGTGTCCTCGTCAATAGACGACCGCCTAGGACTTTAATGTGGGATTATGGTTCGTGTCCTCGTCAATAGACGACCGCCTAGGACTTTAATGTGGGATTATGGTTCGTGTCCTCGTCAATAGACGAACGCCTAGGACTTTAATGTGGGATTATGGTTCGTGTCCTCGTCAATAGACGAACGCCTAGGACTTTAATGTGGGATTATGGTTCGTGTCCTCGTCAATAGACGAACGCCTAGGACTTTAATGTGGGATTATGGTTCGTGTCCTCGTCAATAGACGAACGCCTAGGACTTTAATGTGGGATTATGGTTCGTGTCCTCGTCAATAGACGAACGCCTAGGACTTTAATGTGGGATTATGGTTCGTGTCCTCGTCAATAGACGAACGCCTAGGACATTAATGTGGGATTATGGTGCGTTTCCTCGTCAATAGACGAACGCCTAGGACTTTAATGTGGGATTATGGTTCGTGTCCTCGTCAATAGACGAACGCCTAGGACTTTAATGTGGGATTATGGTTCGTGTCCTCGTCAATAGACGAACGCCTAGGACTTTAATGTGGGATTATGGTTCGTGTCCTGCCTGCAGCAGACCTTTGAGTAATTTCAAGGCCCGTTGCGGCGTGAAAACTTCTTTCAGGTACCGTGGGATCTTCTTTCCTGTATAAGGACAAAACCCGCTTTGTTTCAGGACCCTTAGATCACGAAAATAACGGTCGTTCAAAGATATATACTGTAAACATTTATTTACAAACGCACACAATTTTGAATGGGATTTTTTTGTATGGATTACGAAAGGTCGACATTGATTTGGCATTAAAGGCATTGATCCGCCGACTATTTTTGCCCCGGGAAAAAGAGAAATCTCGGAAGAAAGCGTAGTATAAAGTATTTTGGCGCTATTTCCTAAATAGCTTGAAGATATAAGGATGAATCCTCATATAGCCATCCTGTGGGAAAGCAGGTTACCGTTAGCTGCTTTTTAAATCTCCCCTAATTTCCTGTGGGAAGACTGTTGAACAGGTGATGTTCTCCGGAAGCTGGGATGAGTACCGTTTAAGACGGCACCTATCAGGACTAGTAGTGTTGGGATGAGGGAGAGAAAAAAACCAGGGCAGGCGTTCTTAGCAGGTGTTTCTAGGATATGGAGCAACCATAAGCTCATATTAGAGGGATGTGGTTTCTAGCATGTTTTGATAATTATTATGATCGGCGGAACGTTTGTGCGCATTTTTGGGATATTTTTAATTAGTATGCAGAATGCCAATATAAAATTTTAATGACTAACATATTTTCCTTATCTCCTCACTATCTGAGAGATAGCTATTAATTTACATTGCTCTGGTTTTGATGCAAACATACATGATAACACATTTTGTAATCAAGAATTTGACTTTTTCCAAAGTAAGAATTTTCCGAAGCTCCAAAGTAAGTGAAAATGTTTTGGGCCAATGTCCGAGGAGTAACTACGATCCGGCAAAAGCTTTCAAATGAAGTATACTAACAAACTGTCAAAGGCGGGAATATTCAGACATACCCGTGTACCTGACCCAACTTCTGACAGGTGAAACCAATCGAAAATAAAATATACAAATCTTAGATTAGATTAGATTAGAAACCAGGTGCCCGGCTAACCGAGGAACCGCACCGAGTCCTACAAGACCTATTGTGCCACCCGACGTGTCGTTCTGTTACAGCTCCAGACCCGTATCAGAAATGAACTTCCTTAAAGTTGTAATGTTCATCTCTGATGTCCTCCTTGGATCATCAATCATCGGAGTCCCGAAGTGCAGATACCTCTTGGCTGCCAGCGTCGTGCATCTGCATACAATATGGTATGGGGTCTCGTCGTCCTCAGAGCACAATCTGCACCATGTTGTATTGGTGAGTCCCATGGAGTAGAGGTGTCTCCGTAGTTTGCAGTGCCCTGTAAGTAGAGCTGTCAGTAGTTTCACCTTGCTTCTACATAGATTGAGCAGTGTATCCGTTCTCTTCTTGTCCGCAAAGACCATAAACTGCTTTGCCTGTCTCTGGGTAGTACTTCTGCTCCATTTCCTTTTATGTTCAGCATTAACCCACCTACGGATGCTCAATCTGGCAACAGCCGGTGCAATTCCACATATTGGCTCTTGTGAGAGAGGTCCCGTGGATGCTCCTATGTTAGCCAATTCATCAGCCTTCTCATTTCCAGGTATGCCAAAGTGCCCTGGTACCCACTCCAGTTTGACACCGTTTTTCCCGCCCAGATTGTTTAGGCTATCCTTACAGTCCTGTACGACCTTAGATTTTATCCTATTTTCAGCTAGTGCCTTTATGGCGGCTTGGCTGTCTGAGAAGCGTTTGCCTCTAGGGCCTCCGCTGTTCATGATGTCCGCACATATATTTATGGCCAATACCTCAGCTTGGAACACAGTAGCATATTTATTATACAAATCTTAAAAGCACTACTATATAGAAGACAATTTAAAGTGTAACACTAAATGTATCTAAGTTTATTACGAAACCCGTTTATGACGAATTACCAAGGTGCCGTTAAGAAATGTCCATATTACAGATAATTCATTGAATTATAACGTTTTATGCTCCATTTTCGACTTTTAAAAAAATAAAAAATGAAGAGTTTACCATTTTCGAAAAAAAAAATTTACTATAAATCCTATTATTATTATTATTAAGACGGGTGCCCAGATAGAGGGAGCTGCACCAAGGCCAACAAGGCCTATTGTGCCACCCGACAGGCCAGCCTGTTACACCAACAGCGCCGTATCCGAGATGAACCTTAATAGAGTCCGAAGGTTCAGTTCAGGTAGCCTTCTAGGGTCATCTATGAAGTCTGCACCAGGTATCTCTTTGCTACAAGAGCTGGACATCTGCATATGATGTGGTACGGCGTCTCGTCGTCTTCAATGCATAGTCTGCACCATGATGTCCTGGTCAGTCCCATAGAGTAGAGGGGCCGGTCCATTCTACAGAGACCTGTAAGAAGAGCTGTTACTAGTCTTACCTTGGACCTGCACAGATTAAGGAGAGTCTCCGTCCTCTTCTTGTCCACAAAGGAGAGGAACAGCTTCGCCTGTCTCTGGGTGGAGCTGCTGCACCACTTCCTCCTATGCTGAGCTTCCGCCCACCTTCTAATGCTTAATCTGGCCACAGCTGGTGCAATCCCACATTGACGTTCTGGTGATAGGGGGATTGTCGCTGAACCGATATTGGCCAACTTGTCAGCTCTTTCATTACCCTGGATACCAGAGTGGCCTGGGACCCACTCCAGTCTGACCTTGTTACATCGTCCAAGTAAGTTTAAGCTGTCCTTGCATTGCTGTACTACCTTTGACCTGAACCTATTCGTGGATAGAGCTCTTATGGCCGCTTGGCTATCGGAGAAAATAGTGAAGCGCCTGTCTATTGGAGAGCCGCTGTTCATAAGGTCTGCGCAAGCTCCGATGGTGGTGACTTCAGCTTGGAACACCGTAGCATACCTCCCCAGAGGCAAGGCAACATTATGTGTGGACCCCTGAATCCACACGCCAGCTCCTGTGCCAGATTCGGTTTTTGAGCCGTCTGTGTAGCAGAAGCGATCCACCCGGCTTGGAGTTAATTTGTGCTCCAGCGCTGCTTCCCTCGGCTTGATCACAGTTGTGATTATAAATCCTAAGTATTTTACTAGATTTTAACTTCTTCTTTCAAAATTATTTTAGTTTTTGGTTCTTGATTACTAATTACCATGTGAAAAATATCGTCCGTGAAAAAAGAGGGTTTCGACAGAAGTTTTGTTTTCGAAGATTTAAAATTTATATTTTTGGGATACTCTACTGTTCCATATGAAATTTATGACATAATAAAATTTAATAATATTTCTGTATTTGTTATTTATAAACTAGAGAAAATGACTTTGATTTTCATTCCAGGAGTATATAGTGTGATGAAGATTAATATTACCCATTAAGGATAGTTAATTACAGAATTGTAGCCGACCATTGACTATCCAGGATGAAGCAGGGAAAGTACCTTGAGGTATTGTTTCAAACACCTGTTGCACCAACCCGGAGTCACCTGTTGCACCGGCTTGATCACCTGTTCCAGCTAAAATTACCTGATTGACCTTTTCAAGACTAAGGGTATTTTCTCCTTTCTGCTTACTTTCTACAATCCCATAAGGAGTCAAAGGATGGTTGGTATTCGGCTGAGAGATAAAACCTCAGATCTTGCGGCAAAATCAATATTGCCTACTTCTCTCCTGCATTTTAACAGCCTTCTTCTGCACTAAAAAATGATTAGGATGGCCGTATTTAGGTGAGCATGGTTAAGTTTTGGTCACCTGAATGGCATTCCTTCCACACCTAGGTATTTCTACTACCGAGAAGGGTATCTAATTGCAGTCGAAGCTTCCGTAATATGCCCGAAGATCGGAGGTTCTTCCTCCCAGCCGAGTCCCAACCATTTCTACTACCGAGAAGGGTATGTAATTGCAGTCGAAGCTTCCGTAAAATGCCTGAAGATCGGAGGATCTTCCTCCCAGCCGAGTCCCAACCATTTCTACTACCGAGAAGGGTATGTAATTGCAGTCGAAGCTTCCGTAATATGCTTGAAGATCGGAGGTTTTTCCTCCCAGCCGAGTCCCAACCATTTCTACTACCGAGAAGGGTATGTAATTACAGTCGAAGCTTCCGTAATATGCCTGAAGATCGGAGGTTCTTCCTCCCAGCCGAGTCCCAACCATTTCTACTACCGAGAAGGGTATCTAATTGCAGTCGAAGCTTCCGTAATATGCCTGAAGATCGGAGGTTTTTCCTCCCAGCCGAGTCCCATCCATCCCTTGACTTCGTATCATCTCAACGGCTAACTATATCCATCTCAACGGCTAACTATATCCATCTCAACGGCTAACTATATCCATCTCAACGGCTAACTATATCCATCTCAACGGCTAACTATATCCATCTCAACGGCTAACTATATCCATCTCAACGGCTAACTATATCCATCTCAACGGCTAACTATATCCATCTCAATATGACATAAGTTTGAATAATCGTTAGTGTATTTCTAATATGCAGGTCACGTGCCAGTTTGAATAATCGTTAGTGTATTTCTAATATGCAGGTCACGTGCCAGTTTGAATAATCGTTAGTGTATTTCTAATATGCAGGTCACGTGCCAGTTTGAATAATCGTTAGTGTATTTCTAATATGCAGGTCACGTGCCAGTTTGAATAATCGTTAGTGTATTTCTAATATGCAGGTCACGTGCCAGTTTTTACAATTTATGTTATTATTTTCAATATTTTTTTTTTTTTTAATTTTATTTATTTAGAGCATGCCAAAACGTGCAGAAATATATATTTTTCTAGAAATCTAACATCCAAATCCCAGCCATTCCTTGATTTCTAACGAAAAAAATTGGAGTTTGGGTTCACTTTAGGAAAAAGTTAAATAAAATACTAATAATTGAATAAAATTTCATAGCAAAACATAAAAAAAGAAAAAAATATTTATTACTTTTTTTTGTATTGTATATATTATTTTAAGAAGATTGTTGAGGAATACGGTGTAAACTGTCTTGCTAAGAAATGTTGTTAGTTATGCAGCTCCTGATAGAGCTGTAATAGACTTGTTGTAGGTTAGGATCTAGTATTATTTAGGCGAGTAACTGGAAGGTTATTATGCCCTAGACTATATGTATGGCTGTTCCTTATTTATTTTTATATATTGTTCATCAGATTTTCACCTGTTGAGTTTTTATTTATTTATTATAATTCTTTCCTATTTTTTATCTTTTCACTTTATAGTATTTTTTATTTATTTCTCATCATTTATATAATTTTATATATACCGGAGGTTCTTATGAGTTGCATCATTTTGTCTCTAGTTTGCTAAGAAGTTTTAAGAGCCTCTCCTACATTTCGAGGTATATTTAGTTGCTTGAACGTTGTTTCATATCGTGGGCATTCAGATGCTATATTTGGTTAGAACTTGTCAGCATAGTTCACATAGATGCGCATGTTCCTTTTCAATGAGATGGCTATGTGTAATATGACTGTGGCCTATTCCAAGTCGTGTCGTAACTATGTTGCAGTTTTCACTCTTAAGAGCTTGCTTCACTTAGGATGCTCATCCTACATTCTCTCCCACTCCTTTCTCACCCTACTTCTTCTAGGATTATTTCATTATGAAATTTTCTTATCGATTTATTATGTATTTTTCATTAGTGAAAATGAAAACTGTCGTAGAAACAAATTTTATTAAATGATTAAAAAATTAAATACCAATTTCTTTGTGTAGAGCAAATGCCATATTATAGTATTGTTATATATTTTGTATAAACTACAATAGATAAATTATAGAGATAAATAAATGGAAAATAGGAAATCTATAGAAGAAAAACAAAGAAGAAATAGTCTGAACAAGGAAGGAATATACAAATCTTTCCTTAATCTGGTTTTCTTCCTTGAATATCCCGGCCGGTGTGATTCTGAATCTGACGGCAATCACTCGTGTATGTAATGACGGTGGATTGGTAAGCACCTGTCGTCCTGTCGTCCAAGGTCTCCTGAAATGCGAGCGAAGATGGCTAATGAAGCGATTAAAACGGCTCTTACAAGGACGGTCGGCTTCTTACGGCATACGTGACAAGTAAACCAAACACTCGGACAGGTGTCTGATCTCGGGACAACTTCTGTTTCCCGTAGGCAAGGAACGCAGACAAGGCTTTTGAAGGATGTATTGAAAAAATGCAACAATAAAAATTGTAATAATATGAGTTACGCGTTCGTTTTTTTTAAAGAGTATTGAAAAAGTCACCTTTAGAAATAAATGACAGAAATCTCTATTCCTTTTACCTCCTTGGATGAGAATCTTCTTTATTCTAGCCTTTCCTTCCCCTGAAGATGAAACTCAATATTGGCGTTTCACGATGACGCCATCAGGAAATGCCGACTAGAACATTTCATGTTTTCCAACTCATAGATACGAAAGAACGGTGGTTCATATATATATATATATATTCAGTCTTCGACTCTGAGTATGTAGATTCCTACGAAGCTAGGAGTGCAGAAAACCAAGAGTTTACAGGAAAGTTGGGCGAAAATAACGCGGTTTAGCTTTGATGAGCTACCGACCTACGCGTTGCTCTGACAGCATGTCTGACTTGTCAACCTGATCCCCTGGACGTGGGCTTAGGATGGAATTCAGTTTTGTTTTTTTTAATCTTCTTAAATATTCGTCAAATCTGATTATGTAAATGCATAATAAATATATTTATATCAAACTAACGGTACAATAATACTCAATAACTTGATTGAACTATATCAATAAATATATGCAAACCATATATCTGTATATTCTGACAACATATATTACATCATATTTATCTGTAGAAGAGTTTCCGCAGAAACGAAGATATTGTAAGAGCACAGGAAGGAAATTAGAATAAGCATTCAAGTATTTGGAGTTGTTACAATTGAGAGAATCGTCAAATAATTCCCAAGTGGCTAGTTAATATAGTGAAGTATTAGTCACAAATCACTCACTACAAAAAAAAAAAAAAAAAAAAGTCTAAAACTAAAATTATCAATTTTCTGTAAATGATCGTAACGTCTGTTGCATTTTCTGTTAATGATCGTAACGTCTGTTGCATTTTCTGTTAATGATCGTAATGTCTGTTGCATTTTCTGTAAATGATCGTAATGTCTGTTGCATTTTCTGTTAATGATCGTAACGTCTGTTGCATTTTCTGTAAATGATCGTAATGCCTGTTGCATTTTCTGTTAATGATCGTAACGTCTGTTGCATTTTCTGTAAATGATCGTAATGTCTGTTGCATTTTCTGTAAATGATCGTAATGTCTGTTGCATTTTCTGTAAATGATCGTAACGTCTGTTGCATTTTCTGTTAATGATCGTAACGTCTGTTGCATTTTCTGTTAATGATCGTAATGTCTGTTGCATTTTCTGTAAATGATCGTAACGTCTGTTGCATTTTCTGTTAATGATCGTAACGTCTGTTGCATTTTCTGTAAATGATCGTAATGCCTGTTGCATTTTCTGTTAATGATCGTAACGTCTGTTGCATTTTCTGTAAATGATCGTAATGTCTGTTGCATTTTCTGTAAATGATCGTAATGTCTGTTGCATTTTCTGCAAATGATCGTAACGTCTGTTGCATTTTCTGTAAATGATCGTAATGTCTGTTGCATTTTCTGTAAATGATCGTAACGTCTGTTGCATTTTCTGTAAATGATCGTAATGTCTGTTGCATTTTCTGTAAATGATCGTAACGTCTGTTGCATTTTCTGTAAATGATCGTAACGTCTGTTGCATTTTCTGTAAATGATCGTAATGTCTGTTGCATTTTCTGTAAATGATCGTAACGTCTGTTGCATTTTCTGTAAATGATCGTAATGTCTGTTGCATTTTCTGTAAATGATCGTAACGTCTGTTGCATTTTCTGTAAATGATCGTAACGTCTGTTGCATTTTCTGTAAATGATCGTAATGTCTGTTGCATTTTCTGTAAATGATCGTAATGTCTGTTGCATTTTCTGTAAATGATCGTAACGTCTGTTGCATTTTCTGTAAATGATCGTAATGTCTGTTGCATTTTCTGTTAATGATCGTAATGTCTGTTGCATTTTCTGTAAATGATCGTAACGTCTGTTGCATTTTCTGTAAATGATCGTAATGTCTGTAGCATTTTCTGTTAATGATCGTAACGTCTGTTGCATTTTCTGTAAATGATCGTAATGTCTGTTGCATTTTCTGTAAATGATCGTAACGTCTGTTGCATTTTCTGTAAATGATCGTAATGTCTGTTGCATTTTCTGTAAATGATCGTAATGTCTGTTGCATTTTCTGTAAATGATCGTAACGTCTGTTGCATTTTCTGTAAATGATCGTAACGTCTGTTGCATTTTCTGTAAATGATCGTAACGTCTGTTGCATTTTCTGTAAATGATCGTAACGTCTGTTGCATTTTCTGTAAATGATCGTAATGTCTGTAGCATTTTCTGTTAATGATCGTAACGTCTGTTGCATTTTCTGTAAATGATCGTAATGTCTGTTGCATTTTCTGTAAATGATCGTAACGTCTGTTGCATTTTCTGTAAATGATCGTAATGTCTGTTGCATTTTCTGTTAATGATCGTAACGTCTGTTGCATTTTCTGTAAATGATCGTAACGTCTGTTGCATTTTCTGTTAATGATCGTAACGTCTGTTGCATTTTCTGTAAATGATCGTAATGTCTGTTGCATTTTCTGTTAATGATCGTAACGTCTGTTGCATTTTCTGTTAATGATCGTAATGTCTGTTGCATTTTCTGTAAATGATCGTAATGTCTGTTGCATTTTCTGTAAATGATCGTAACGTCTGTTGCATTTTCTGTAAATGATCGTAATGTCTGTTGCATTTTCTGTTAATGATCGTAACGTCTGTTGCATTTTCTGTAAATGATCGTAATGTCTGTAGCATTTTCTGTTAATGATCGTAACGTCTGTTGCATTTTCTGTAAATGATCGTAATGTCTGTTGCATTTTCTGTTAATGATCGTAACGTCTGTTGCATTTTCTGTTAATGATCGTAATGTCTGTTGCATTTTCTGTAAATGATCGTAATGTCTGTTGCATTTTCTGTTAATAATCGTAACGTCTGTTGCATTTTCTGTAAATGATCGTAATGTCTGTTGCATTTTCTGTAAATGATCGTAATGTCTGTTGCATTTTCTGTTAATGATCGTAACGCCTGTTGCATTTTCTGTAAATGATCGTAATGTCTGTTGCATTTTCTGTAAATGATCGTAACGTCTGTTGCATTTTCTGTAAATGATCGTAATGTCTGTTGCATTTTCTGTAAATGATCGTAATGTCTGTTGCATTTTCTGTAAATGATCGTAACGTCTGTTGCATTTTCTGTAAATGATCGTAACGTCTGTTGCATTTTCTGTAAATGATCGTAACGTCTGTTGCATTTTCTGTAAATGATCGTAACGTCTGTTGCATTTTCTGTAAATGATCGTAATGTCTGTAGCATTTTCTGTTAATGATCGTAACGTTTGTTGCATTTTCTGTAAATGATCGTAATGTCTGTTGCATTTTCTGTAAATGATCGTAACGTCTGTTGCATTTTCTGTAAATGATCGTAATGTCTGTTGCATTTTCTGTTAATGATCGTAACGTCTGTTGCATTTTCTGTAAATGATCGTAATGTCTGTAGCATTTTCTGTTAATGATCGTAACGTCTGTTGCATTTTCTGTAAATGATCGTAATGTCTGTTGCATTTTCTGTTAATGATCGTAACGTCTGTTGCATTTTCTGTTAATGATCGTAATGTCTGTTGCATTTTCTGTAAATGATCGTAATGTCTGTTGCATTTTCTGTTAATAATCGTAACGTCTGTTGCATTTTCTGTAAATGATCGTAATGTCTGTTGCATTTTCTGTAAATGATCGTAATGTCTGTTGCATTTTCTGTAAATGATCGTAATGTCTGTTGCATTTTCTGTAAATGATCGTAATGTCTGTAGCATTTTCTGTTAATGATCGTAACGTCTGTTGCATTTTCTGTAAATGATCGTAATGTCTGTTGCATTTTCTGTAAATGATCGTAACGTCTGTTGCATTTTCTGTAAATGATCGTAATGTCTGTTGCATTTTCTGTTAATGATCGTAACGTCTGTTGCATTTTCTGTTAATGATCGTAATGTCTGTTGCATTTTCTGTAAATGATCGTAATGTCTGTTGCATTTTCTGTTAATGATCGTAACGTCTGTTGCATTTTCTGTAAATGATCGTAATGTCTGTTGCATTTTCTGTAAATGATCGTAATGTCTGTTGCATTTTCTGTAAATGATCGTAATGTCTGTTGCATTTTCTGTAAATGATCGTAATGTCTGTAGCATTTTCTGTTAATGATCGTAACGTCTGTTGCATTTTCTGTAAATGATCGTAATGTCTGTTGCATTTTCTGTTAATGATCGTAACGTCTGTTGCATTTTCTGTTAATGATCGTAATGTCTGTTGCATTTTCTGTAAATGATCGTAATGTCTGTTGCATTTTCTGTAAATGATCGTAATGTCTGTTGCATTTTCTGTTAATGATCGTAACGTCTGTTGCATTTTCTGTTAATGATTGTAATGTCTGTTGCATTTTCTGTAAATGATCGTAATGTCTGTTGCATTTTCTGTTAATGATCGTAACGTCTGTTGCATTTTCTGTAAATGATCGTAATGTCTGTTGCATTTTCTGTTAATGATCGTAATGCCTGTTGCATTTTCTGTTAATGATCGTAATGTCTGTTGCATTTTCTGTAAATGATCGTAATGTCTGTTGCATTTTCGGTTAATGATCGTAATGTCTGTTGCATTTTCTGTAAATGATCGTAATGTCTGTTGCATTTTCTGTTAATGATCGTAACGTCTGTTGCATTTTCTGTTAATGATCGTAACGTCTGTTGCATTTTCTGTAAATGATCGTAATGTCTGTAGCATTTTCTGTAAATGATCGTAATGTCTGTTGCATTTTCTGTAAATGATCGTAATGTCTGTTGCATTTTCTGTAAATGATCGTAATGTCTGTTGCATTTTCTGTAAATGATCGTAACGTCTGTTGCATTTTCTGTTAATGATCGTAATGTCTGTTGCATTTTCTGTAAATGATCGTAATGTCTGTTGCATTTTCTGTAAATGATCGTAATGTCTGTTGCATTTTCTGTAAATGATCGTAATGTCTGTAGCATTTTCTGTAAATGATCGTAATGTCTGTTGCATTTTCTGTAAATGATCGTAACGTCTGTTGCATTTTCTGTAAATGATCGTAATGTCTGTTGCATTTTCTGTTAATGATCGTAATGTCTGTTGCATTTTCTGTTAATGATCGTAATGTCTGTTGCATTGAAACAAAATTCGGTCGTGCTCATTTAAATAAATTGAATAAAAAAATCTTTTCTACAAATAAACTACATCGGTAAATTTAAATTTGAGGTTTACTCCATGAGTAACATATAAAGAAAACAATTTGGGGGGGGGGCACCAAGGAATTTGCGGTGTAGGGAAAACTTTAAATATTTTAGTGTAAAATGGTGAGTTTTAAGGTCCTCTAGACTCCTAGTAGACCAGGGTAAATGCAGAAGACATTTTTCATTGTTACAGGTTTATTTTTTACATGAAATGTTCTCAACAAAACAAAATTTCAAGGGGGGTCTGTAGTCCTATCAGCCCCCCCCCCTCCCCTTATATACGCCCATATAATCCCTAATCTGTTCATATTAAGACATATATATTATTCATATAAGACTCCAAACCTCGGGGATTGGTAATTTCTTCCAGAAGAGCTGAACAGTGGCGCTGTATTCGGAATCTGTGTCGTTATGATAGTGGGATGTTCTAATTTTACAAGTAGACGCTTTTACTGTTCATAAAGAACAATGAACAAAAATGTGACGTATCTTAGTATTTATAAAGGAGCGTAGTACCTTGCATATATAGCATAATTTAGTCAGCTGTTCATTACATGTTAAAAAAAAAGAGCAGTTTTTTTTTATTTATTTTTCATATAGTTTATAATAAGCGGATTAGTTATGCATCTCCTGCGTGACAAACGTTTTAGGGAGACACAGAATTTAGCGCCATTTTGTTCCAAAACGAAAGAGAGCCTAAAACTTTTTGAAATCGCTGTCTTAATCTAATAATCAATCTTCACCCTTCGTAGTATTGCACATTTTTTGGTTGGAAATACAGGTAAAAATGATGATAGGAGGGAAATGATGATAGGAGGGAAGTGATGATAGGAGGGAAATGATGATAGGAGGGAAATGATGATAGGAGGGAAATGATGATAGGAGGGAAGTGATGATAGGAGGGAAATGATGATAGGAGGGAAATGATGATAGGAGGGAAATGATGATAGGAGGGAAATGATGATAGGAGGGAAATGATGATAGGAGGGAAATGATGATAGGAGGGAAATGATGATAGGAGGGAAATGATGATAGGAGGGAAATGATGATAGGAGGGAAATGATGATAGGAGGGAAATGATGATAGGAGGGAAATGATGATAGGAGGGAAATGATGATAGGAGGGAAGTGATGATAGGAGGGAAGTGATGATAGGAGGGAAGTGATGATAGGAGGGAAGTGATGATAGGAGGGAAATGATGATAGGAGGGAAATGATGATAGGAGGGAAATGATGATAGGAGGGAAATGATGATAGGAGGGAAATGATGATAGGAGGGAAATGATGATAGGAGGGAAATGATGATAGGAGGGAAATGATGATAGGAGGGAAATGATGATAGGAGGGAAATGATGATAGGAGGGAAATGATGATAGGAGGGAAATGATGATAGGAGGGAAATGATGATAGGAGGGAAATGATGATAGGAGGGAAATGATGATAGGAGGGAAATGATGATAGGAGGGAAATGATGATAGGAGGGAAATGATGATAGGAGGGAAATGCTTTTAGAATATTTTCTTTAAAAGTTTTAAATGCCACTGTTTAGGAATAATTAATGCTAATAAGGAACGGCTGTAGGTCCTTCACATCCGAGAGAAAAAAAGTTAAAAAGAAAAAGACAGAAAAAAAAGAAGCGAAACGGAGATTTAAGTATTCCAACTCGTTTATTTTGTTTTGAGAAGAATCCGAGAAGCAGGTGAGTGTGTACACGGAACGAGAATGGTGAAAAGGAGACCGACAGCCAATAAAAATGCAAGATTTCGCGGCGGTCCTACTTATCCCCGGTGTTTTTGCACCGAATCCCTAAAAAGGCAGAGAGAATTCTGTCAGGAAGGGCTATTCAGTAATTTGCCATCCGAACACAATGGCCAGGAGCTGTGACTGTATGCAAATATCTGGGTATTTAGGATTCCCAGTGGGAGATATTGGCACAGAAACCTGGAATTATTGCAGCAGTCACTACCAAATCTTATGGATATCTGATTCACTACCAAATCTTATGGATATCTGATTCTTTTACAACATTCCGTTAGATTGTAAGAAGAAAGGTTAAGGTTTGTGGGAAGAATCTGCCCAGGTCAACACCGCTCTGAGACTACAATCAATCTAGTATAAAGTTAAAGGATATATCCTCCCTACCATGCCAAACTATCCAATATGCAAAACCTCTTTCAGATCCGAGACTTTGCTCTGGGATTGTGGACGATATGGATATGGCTTGTAGCAAATTGTCCCAACTCTAACCCCTTTAGAATAGCCTTTAATGCCTTAAATAAAGTATAGAATAAGAATCTTCAATATATTACTTGGTCAATGGATAGAATATGTTCGTTCTTTAGTTTGCTCCGATTTGCATATTCGATAGTTTGAAGTGATGATAGGGACTATATTGTGATTGACATGTTTCTTTAAGGGGCTGTAATGTATTTATGAAAACTTTGTGTTCGGAATCATATACTTGGAATACTAAACCTAGTGGTTAGATATACAAGTATATATATACTGTATATACTACAACAAGACTCAGAAACTATTCTATTTGTGAATGTTTCACATTGCATAGGGGAGCTTATAATGTATTCATAGAAAAAATATATTCCTAATATATAATAAATTAATAATAAATACAAAACTTCTTAAAAAAATAAACAGACCTTAGCTTTTTACAAGCAAATGTCTTTAGGAAGCTGCAGTTAAAATTTGAAGTTGATCGGGCGAAGATTGAAGGCTCTAGACTTTCTTAAAATATTTGCAAACTAGACTGTCCATTTCGTCCACAGAGATTGAACTCAGTCAGATAATTATGCCCGATGCTAAATCTTGTTGATATTATTCTCATTTGTCAACCAAGGTTTTAGTGTTGGCTTTAGTTGCCGTCATTGATTCTAGGTGTCCAGCCCGTATCTTCGGTAGTTAGGAAATTTTCTTTAGAATAAGGGAGTTTGGGAATGTACTCGTTAGGTCAGCTTCCAGGTCATTGGTCGACATTGAATTATTGTTGTCGACTCCTGAAAGCCACCAGGAAGTAGCGGAGTAAAATCTCGCTGCTCGACTGATCTATCTGTGACAGCTCTCTTTACGACATCCAGAACTAAGCACGATAGAATCGAAGCTAAGAAGTCATTAAGCACGCCCTAACTAGATTTGCATAAGCTAATTTCTCGAATTGACAAGAAGTCCTGTGCAGGGTCTGCACACTTCCCTAAGATTCCTAATTAAACCCGCTAAATGTCAAGGTGCTGAGCCTGTACCTGTGCAAGGTTTGGATCGATCTACAACCCAAGTCAAGATAATGGCCAATGTGTTAACATATTTCATTGGCTGATGTTGATTCCAAGGCTTTGTCCGAGAGGTAGGTATAAAACCATTTTCTACAGCAGGCTTCTGAGTTTTTAGTCGACGATGAATTCTTCTTGACGTTCAATGCACTTGCTCTATAGGAGGGTGGCTGCTGGGGGGGGGGGGGCTGCAGCACCCGAAATCGGTAAAATGTATCTTAAGAATAAATTAAATAAGATCACTAAGTTGAGAAAAAAATATTGTTTTAATCGGCTAACTATTCCAAGTTTTAGATTGTTAGTATTCCATACCCCCCCTGATGTTCTCAGCCCCCTCCCGAAATTCTCCCAGCCCCTCCTGATTTTCTTTACACGCCCATGCATTTGACCTGCATTGCAAAGAGGAGGAAGAATCCCTACTTGCTCATCCAGAAAACGAAAATCGTGACTAAGCGTGTTTCTGCTCTAAAAAGTCAAATAATTTTTCTTCTTTAACATAGATTTTTTCATTTAATTTTTTTTACTTAGCTGCTCGTATAATTTCTTTAACATTTGAAAATCCTTGGAAAATTTTGAAACTAAGTGAAAAGTAGTTATTTGAATTCTTCAAAAATTTGCTACAAAAATTAATCTTTTCTATAGAGCGGTTTTAGCCAGAGAAATTATAATTTCGAAAGTTTTGGCTTAGTTCTTCCAACTAATTTTGTCTCTTTTCCCCTCAGATTGTGAATTCTTCTTAATTGCCTTCAGCAGAAAAATGATTTTTTTAATAAAACGAGGTAAGTGAATAAGAGCTGCATTTACATTATTTTTGTAAATGCAGGTTTCATATATATGTATATATATATATATATATATATATATATATATATATATATATATAAATATATATATATATATATATATATATATTGTGTATTACGCCTGAATCAAGCGAGAGAACATGATGAATAAATATATATATATATATATATATATATATATATATATATATATATATATATATATATCAAATAAAGGAGTCAATGTAAACCCCACTACCATGAATGGTAAGACCCACTACCATTGTATAACATTAGAAAACAGTAAGATATAAGTATATATATATATATATATATATATATATATATATATATATATATATATATGTATATATATATATATGTATATATATATATATATATATATATATGTATATATATATATATATGTATATATATATATATATATATGTATATATATATATATATATATATATATATATATGTATATATATATATATATATATATGTATATATATATATATTTATATATGTATATATATATATATATTTATATATGTATATATATATTTATATTTATATTGGGTCATGTTTTAGACAAAGAAAATATATATATATATATATATATATATATATATATATATATATATACCTATATATAGGGGAAGGTGTTGTACCTTTGACCACTTAAATATGAAGGCTAAATTATTTTTTTTTTTTATTTCATTGTTCTTAGTATTCTATTGTTTATCATATTTAATTTTTTCAAGGTTCTAGCTTTACATTTAATATTTTTTATTAATTTAAAAAAAAAATAATCGTCCAGTGGTCAAAGATACAACATGTAGTTGTACCTTTGACCATGGGGTGTTGTACCTCTGACCACGTAAAAACAACACAGGAGTACAGAAAAAAAATTGTATTCAGTAATATTGAAAGTTTAATAAATACAGGACAAGGATGTAAGCATAATAAAAAAGCTATTATTGATATTATGTTCTGCTTAATATGCTGAAAAATCCATTCCAATCGATAAAGGTTTTAACTGTGAAGCAGATCCACTAGCAATAGTAGGGTATGGAAGTTTACCCACAATGTTTAGTCACTTAAAGTTTGTTTTTTCAAATATTGGATCTTAAACATTGGACATTTAATACCACAGATCTCGGCGACTAAATGTAAGTGTAATAGTCTTTTTACTTTTATTTTTAACAAGTATGAATTGTCCTCTTTCCAAATCATATTTTTCAAATTGTTACTGGTCATCGACTTGACTCACGAAATATATCAGACAGATCAACGTCACTTTCTCCTGAAGAATTTTCGGTGTCAGTATCAGAATCTGAACTGTCATTACAATAATTTTCTTTTTATTTACCACTTTTTTAGGAAGGGGTTTATTTGTATGTGGTGTCTTACGTTTAGGGTGGTGCTTTCGTTTTTTTGTTTCACCTTGAATAATTAGCTTTTCAGGAATATCTGTCAGGATACGAGGTTCCACTTTAGGCCGCCCCTATTTTCCTTGCCTGCGCCTTTCGATGAGGTCTTACAACTTCAAGTGGAACGATAAGGGGTGATAGGTTCGAACTGCTATACTCAGGGTTGATAAAGTCAGTTTGAACTTATTCATTTATAATTTTTTAATTCTTTGAACAATTGAAGCAATCAATATTAATTATTTTAATAAAAGTTGTAGCAGAAGAACATAAAAGTTGAATTATGAAAAAATTACTCAGGTGCGTTGTACCTTTGACCTCGTCAAAGGTACAACAACTAGTTGTGTTCAGAAGTACAACACCCTGGTGGTGCAAATTAAAAAGCATGCTAAAAATTTTAGGGTTAAGATAAATCAATTTCAGAAACTACATCATGTTTCTTATTGTAATAGCTACTTTCTCAAATGATTTCCATCTAAAAAGACTTAAAACAAAAAATATTATGAGGCAAAACGTCATCAATAAATAACTTACATTTTTATTACAGAAATGGATAAGTTTTTTTTTGAAGAATCCTCTTGAATAATTCATGACTTGAATAATCCAAAGTAGGCTACACAAGCCCTCTAGTGGAGGAGCTAAACACTAATTACACCAAAATTTATAAAATGTTGCTACATGCCGCAACAGCCTCGGTGGTCAAAGGTACAATATGGTCAGAGGTACAAAACCTTCCCCTGTATATATATATATATATATATATATATATATATATATATATATAAAATCAGTTCCGTAACAGGTCACGAGGGCCTAGAGGGGCAGATACTATAGAGGTATCTGATTCATGACCATATGGCACACTAGGGAGATAGTGTGGTCAGTACTATCCTCCGGCCGCCTGATTTTCCCCTTTGCTGCTTCGCCTGCTAGAGTCATTCCCACCAAGGTACCCATAAATACATTAACTAAAGGCTGAGTTGGCCTAGGGACAGTAAGGGAGGCCGAATCCAACCCATGAACGAAGACACTAGAAGATAAAAATCTTTAGTACTATGCTCGGGATTTGAACTCAGGTCCTCCAACATATTAGTCCAATGCTCTACCACTGTGCTAATCTCGCTCCCAAATATATATATGTATATATATATATATATATATATATATATATATATATATATATATATAAATATATATATATATATATACTATTTGTTTTCCACAAAAAGTTTGCGATTTTTATGAAATTTAGCCTAAAAATATATTGTAAAGACAAAAATTCTAAAATCTATGTCTGGATACATCATGTTTCAAGTTCCATCCTTAATTCTATCTGATACAAAAGAAAAACAAATCGTAACATTGAGGTGTTTGCCTTTGTGGTTACTTTAAGGAATGCCAAAGATGGTTTTGTGGTTTGGTATCCATTTCCTTGACCAGGTGGCAATCACCCCGATAGCTGACCACAATACCAAACACGATCTGACGACATTTTCTTAAACTAATCTTGACATCTGGAATTATATAGCATTTTACATGGGCGCATATAAGGGGGGGCTGTGGGGGCTGCAGCCCCTCCCGAAATTTTCATTTGATGGTAAAAATGTGTCATAAAAACCTTGAAAATAAATTAAATAAGATAACTTAGTTAATTAAAAATAGTTTACTTTACGTGTAATAGCGTTTAAGTTGCCTAAAAACTATTCCAAGTTCTAGTTTTTTCATATTCTATACCCCGGAAATGGTCTCAGCCCCCCCGAAATTTTTCCGCCCCCCCCGAAATTATTTCCTATATACGCCCATGGCATTTTATAGTTATTCGCTTCAACACCTTCTTCGTAAAATAGTGGTTAACATTCTTTACTATTCTCATCGCTCATAATCTATCGATAGTTGATTCATTTTAAAACTGTACCAGCTCGTACAGAAGCGAGCGTAACGCTTACAAGACCTTGGAGCGAGGAACCTTGACGCGGACTGATTTAAGATTGACAAGCAGACATTAAATTCCTACTACCTTTGTAATAATTCCCCCTAATGAGCCTTCAAATAGACGAACCTAACCTCTACATATCTATTGATTATCATAAAGATAGCCGCCATGATGAAGCCATCCATCTTCTGTGAATAGCCACAGCTACGCTCTTTGTTTTACAAATTGAGCAGTTTCCATTCATAATCTGTCGGCTACTTATCAATGAAGTTGCTCTTAATACTATTTCGGTACAGGCTCATCACAAATGAACATGTTAATGCGAAATTTGGTCGGTTTTATTTGTAAGCTCGTATAATTAGATTCCACATCAGCATTTGTACAAACAATAGAACTAATAAGTACCATTTATAAGAATCAATATGATTTACGTTGGTCGGTTTTGTTTGTAAGCTCATATAATTAGATTCCACATCAGCATTTGTACAAACAATAGAACTAATAAGTACCATTTATGAGAATCAATATGATTTACTTTGGTCGGTTTTGTTTGTAAGCTCATATAATTAGATTCCACATCAGCATTTGTACAAACAATAGAACTAATAAGTACAATTTATGAGAATCAATATGATTTACTTCGACTTTACTGGTGATATTATTTTAACATTTATTTAATTTTAATTTTAACGCCCGTCATTTTTAACTACGACTTTTGGAACGGGTTATCTATAGGATACCACCCTCTCCTAGCCAGAATAGGGCTCATGCCTTTTCTTTTCTCTAAAGAAAAGCCACGTTGTGGGAATCGAACCCACGACCTTTGGCAATGAGTGTTAAGTTCTCACGCCTTACCCGGGCCTCCCTTATTTTAATATCCAACTTCACATCATGCAAGATGCTGATATTATTATTTTAATGTCAGCATCTGGCATGATGTGAAGTTGGAGGTACACCATTTACATCAGAAGCAATAGGTAGTGAAGAAACTAGTTTTTTGAATTTTGCTAAAAAAAACTAGACGCAATGGAGCTCTTTTATGTTTTTCGGTTCAGAAAACAAAAAGCCATCCTAAACAGTCACAAATTCTGATGCATTTTTTTGCCACAGACTTGTGTACTTCTTGGGGTTGCATAGGAACATTGCATGCTTGGTAGATACGTTATGTGTCTAACTTTTTTTGCGAAATGCATTTTCTTTCACTGCACAATTATGCTCAGTGCAATAATAGATCACGTACAGGTCCGACATTTCTGAGCAGGTTCTGCAAGTTCCATCGTCACACCTAATTTCGGAGAAAGTCCTCCCGTGACGATATTGGGCACTGTTAGAGGTATAATGAATCGAGGTTTGAAAGCGATTACCGGTAGCTCCAAGCATACCATCACGATATGACAAGCTTCAAAGAAGAACAGTTCACGCCACGATCTGGTTCCCGACTCGACCAGCACGCTTCGAACCCGTGTAGAATGGCCTGCGCGATGCTCTCTCTCGATCTGTCATTATCATGATCCTGTCAAGATACGCCGGTCCGAGGTACGGGGGAGTCTTCTTGCTGGATGTTACAGATCCTTGATCGGATCGGTGCTACAATCGATTTATACAGCCATTAGGGCATTCCTTTACATATCGAAATAAGTACAGATCGATAAACCTGTCAGTCATATGTTGCTATATGTCCTAAGCACGTCATGTGCCTAATGCTTTTTCATTTGAATACCTTTTCAAGAATGTGGGAGTACGACTTGTGCATTCTAATCATATCGTCCCTACCATGTCGAACTATCGAATATGCACAATCTCGTTTCTTAGATTCTAGACTTTGCTCTTGGATTGTAGACGATACAGCTTGTCTCAACTCTAACCCCTTTAGAATATCCTTTAATGCCTTAAATAAAGTATGGAATAAGACCATTATTCAATTTATTACTTCCTCAATGGATAGAATATGTTATTTTCATATTCGATAGTTTGACATGGTAGGGACGATGCTTTCAACAAGGAACGGAAGATGATTTATTTGAAGTAATGCTGGATGTATATAGTGTAACATATATATATATATATATATATATATATATATATACATATATATATATACATATATATATATATATATATATATATATATATTCTCTATTCGTAACAACCCAAGAAATTCTGCCTCATTCGGTACACTTTGGAGATGTGGTCAGTATGATGCTCCTACCGTCTGATTTTACCCATTGCAGGTACACATTACATTAATTAAATGCTGGGTGGGCCTAGGGACGATCTAGGACTCCGAACCCAACCCTCCAGCGACGACACTAGAAGAAAACAACTTTTATATATATACAAAAATAGCCTATGCTATCATAAACTTAAAGAATTGAGATAAAACCATAATTTTAAAATCTCTACTACCTTTCCGGATAACCTTATATATATATATATATATATATATATATATATATATATATATATACATCATTTGTTATAGAATAGTCATGTCGCTAGGACGCAGGGTTTCCGAGATATAAGTGAAACCCCGAAAAATGGGATCTTCTGAACCCCCCCCCCCCCCCGGCACACAGACTACGGGCGAGGACTTTTGATATGTTGACCTCCTATCCAGCCCAAACAAAGTTACGAAGTCCGAAATTGTGTTCAAAACATTTCCATCTATAGCTGTTTTTAAGCATTCGTTGCCTGGACTGAAGGGGTGGTGTATCGTTGCCTGGACTGAAGGGGTGGTGTATCGTTGCCTGGACTGAAGGGGTGGTGTATCGTTGCCTGAACTGAAGGGGTGGTGTATCGTTGCCTGGACTTAAGGGGTGGTGTATCGTTGCCTGGACTGAAGGGGTGGTGTATCGTAGCCTGGACTGAAGGGGTGGTGTATCGTTGCCTGGACTGAAGGGGTGGTGTATCGTTGCCTGGACTGAAGGGGTGGTGAATCGTTGCCTGGACTGAAGGGGTGGTGTATCGTTGCCTGGACTGAAGGGGTGGTGTATCGTTGCCTGGACTGAAGGGGTGGTGTATCGTTGCCTGGACTGAAGGGGTGGTGTATCGTTGCCTGGACTGAAGGGGTGGTGTATCGTTGCCTGGACTGAAGGGGTGGTGTACTTTCTTTGAAAAAATGAAGTTAACCCGTCCTGAAAATCTATAATAAAAATAAATGTATAAATAAATAATGTATATTATTTTAAAAATGCAGAATTTTTAGTTATTCGTATGTTTTAGTGCACTTTGTAGCGTGATAACAAAAATAACGGCCGTTTGTGATTCATTAATCCGTAACTTGTCTACGGAAGAAAAATAACTTGTTCTTGGAGAAAAATAGGTATTGAAGTATTCGTAGTAAATGTTGTTGCTAATCAATTTCATATTTCAGCTCGTGCATAATCAAGCGTAGAGCATGTTCATAATTTTATATAACTACTCCAGAGGTAAGAAAAAACCAAAGATTTAGGTAAATATACTGTTTACCTATACCTGTTGGTGAAGACCGTCGTCACTGGCATCGGTGCGAGTACTGTGGGCGAGCTCCTTTCGATGTAACTACGTCAATATCAAACCACTATCCAGGCAGTTCTGTGTCTGGTTTGTAATGTCAGGGTATTTATATTAGGGCGATGTAAGTTGTTTACATCTGTAAGTGTCTTCTAGAGTTTTGCCGAATGAAGACTTAGCCAGATTAACAATGCCTAAGAAAATTGTGATATTCTTTAAAATAGCTACAAAGATTTCATATTGGTTCGCTGAGAAAACATTTATGATACAAAATTATTTCCATTGATGAATTTGTTAAGCAACTCCAAGCCAAAACTTGTTGATTTTCTAAAAGATACTATTCATTCACAGAAATCAGCTGATGAACTATTATTAATTTCCGCTAATATAGCTGCTGAATAAATGATTTAATTGCAATTCCTGAACTGATACTCGGGAAGTAGACAATGGTAATTATTCTGCCGAGGTATTTATGAATTACATTAGTAAGGTTTTCATTCATAAAAACCCATTCATTACAGAACCTTGGAGAAGTATGAATGAATCATTCTTATTACTCATACTAGACACTTATATAGTATTCATTCATTGATGATTCCTAATTAGTTAGCTTTATCATTCATTCATAAGTAAGTAGTAATTGTCAATTCATTTAGGCGAATGATTTATTATTGTTGTTGTAAAATCAGTTTATGTCAGAGGAAGGAATGACGTCAAGAATCGTTAGTACGATCCTATAAATACTATAATATATCAGATGTTTATATAATATCGTCTCTACCATCTCAGACTATCGAATATCAAAATCGGAGCAAACTACCGAACCAACATATTTGATACATTCACCAAGTAATATATTGAAAAATGGTCTTATTCCATACTTTATTTAAGGTATTAAAGGCTATTCTAAAGGGGTCAGAGTTGGGACAATTTGCTACAAGCCGTATCTAACACAATCCAAGAGTAAAGTCTGAAAAACGAGTTTGAGCATATTTCATTGTTTGACATGGTAGGGACGATTTGTTTTCAATTCACACATCGTTTGCGGAGTTAAGTCCTTAGTTTTTCAATCCAAGAGCAAAGTCTGAAAAACGAGTTTGAGCATATTTCATTGTTTGACATGGTAGGGACGATTTGTTTTCTATTCACACATCGTTTGCGGGGTAAAGTCCTTAGTTTTTCAATCCAAGAGCAAAGTCTGAAAAACGAGTTTGAGCATATTTCATTGTTTGACATGGTAGGGACGATTTGTTTTCAATTCACACATCGTTTGCGGGGTAAAGTCCTTAGTTTTTCAATCCAAGAGTAAAGTCTGAAAAACGAGTTTGAGCATATTTCATTGTTTGACATGGTAGGGACGATTTGTTTTCAATTCACACATCGTTTGCGGAGTTAAGTCCTTAGTTTTTCAATCCAAGAGTAAAGTCTGAAAAACGAGTTTGAGCATATTTCATTGTTTGACATGGTAGGGACGATTTGTTTTCTATTCACACATCGTTTGCGGAGTTAAGTCCTTAGTTTTTCAATCCAAGAGCAAAGTCTGAAAAACGAGTTTGAGCATATTTCATTGTTTGACATGGTAGGGACGATTTGTTTTCTATTCACACATCGTTTGCGGAGTTAAGTCCTTAGTTTTTCAATCCAAGAGTAATGTCTCGAATCTGAAAAACGAGATTTTTCATATTCGGTAGTTTGACGTGGTAGGGATGATATGTTAAGTGAAATGGTTCTAGAATCGCATATTATGCTAAAAGTATTGTTTATTCTCAATAAAAAATAGTGGGGGTTTTTTTTTATTCTGAAGCCCATTTAGAACAAGATATCTTCTTCTTCGAGAAACTTTACACATTTGCAGCTCCCGTCAACTAGTCCATGATTAGGGTAAGGTAAATTCACAATTTATTTAGGACAATTCATATTTTCGTTCAAGAACCTGTTTACATTGGTAGCTCAAAATGTTTTGTCCGTGAGTTGTGTATGCTCAATTCACAATTTATTTAAGACAATTCGTCTTTACCTTAGATAAGCTTAACATATTGTTAGATCATATCAACGTTTCAGAGTTTAGGCTATGCTCAATTCGGAGTCTTTTTAGGACAACTCATCTTTCCCTTCATGAAGCTTAACATATTGGTAGCTCAAACCATCGTGACTTTGAGTAGAGGGGGTCGCAATTCAGCATCCATTTAGGACCTCGGTAGAGATAGGTGTAATCCCGAAATCCGGATGTTGGGAAATACAAGTCAAAGTTGTAGAAGTGTTACAGGAAAAGAAAGGCGAATGTTAACTTTATAGAATGCTGATTCATAAAACTGATTGAAAAAGCATGCGAATGAAATTGAATGTTTTAAATACGAATGATTCATGGGTAACAAAAGGCTAGAAGTGTTTCAGACTCGCGGGTCGGCCTCTAGATGATGGTGCTATTCACTTTAACTCAAAACTCTAATAGTATTAAAGGCAAAACAGGGAAACAAAGCGATGCATCTTGTTACCTACATATTTCTCACTCAGGAAAATATATATATATATATATATATATATATATATATATATATATATATATATATATATATATAAAACAAAGTTGACTTTTTCAGGTTTGCCCTTTCTATTCCAAGGTCCTGATAATTTCCGTTCAGGTTCTGTCCTGGTGTAGACTTCAAGAGGCTTAGGACCTTGGTAGCACACATTAACGTGATCTGTGTGAAGTACGCTCGTTTTGTAGTCTAGTTAGAAAAACTTATATTTCCCTTCGAGAAGGTTAATACAATGTTAGCTCTCATCAAGTAGTCCGTGTGTAGTGTCTGGTCAATTCCAAGCCTATTTATGACAACCCGTCATCTTATCTCTGAGTAAGGAATGCTCAAGTCAAAATATATCACCTTTGCCTTCAATTATGCAAATATTCTAATCATCCGCTATAAGATTCCATTTTCTGCCTTAGATTCTATATGCAGTGATGCAGAAATAGATGCCCAAGATTCCATGAGCGTATATAAGGGGGGGGGGCTGAGAGGGCAGCATCTCCCCTCCCGAAATTTTGTTTTGGTCCGAACATTTCATGTAAAAAAAGGTCGTTGACAACGAAAAATGTCTTCTAGAGATATCCTGATCTACTAGACGTCTACAGGAGCTTAAACTCACCATTTTAGACCAAATATTTAAAATTTTCCCTAAACCCCAAATGCCTAGGTGCTCCCAGCCCTCTCAAACCTCCCTGTCCTGTATTCTCCCAGCCCTGACAAACCTCCCTTATTCCCCACCCTTATTTCTATCTAGATACATAGCCTTTCTTTCACAAGATGAAGTAATACCTCGGATACTGTCGGATACTTGACAGCTGAGTCAGACTTTCCGTTCGTTCTGCTGGCTGCTTTCTAGGTCAACATTTCTCAATTTACCTTACTTAGAGATTGGTTAAACACACAGTAGATTTGCATTTTAAATTCAAATAGATTAATCTACTGGCTAGAATAAATAGCTCATATTGTTTTAATCATCCATCGAAGGGTTGAGTGTCGAAGAATATTAGTGTAAGGTTTTCTAGAAGATGGTGTCTTAGTATTTCCATGTGGATACTGAGCAAATCGTTAACTTTTCAGCTTCCATGGGCGTATATAAGGGGTGGAGGGCCGAGGGGGCTGCAGCCTCCCCACCCCGAAATCTTGATTTGAATGGTAAAAATGTGTCATAAACCCTTAAAAATTTATTAAATACCATCACTCAGTTCATAAAAAGCATTTTATTTAGAGTGTAATAGCCTTTTAGTTAGCTAAAACTAGTTCTAAATTGTTAGTATTCTATACGCCGGAAATTTTCCCAGCCCCCACCGAAATTATTTTCTATATACGCCCATGTCAGCTTCCCTAATTTACCATTTTGCATCTTTAGGTATTTTTCACTTCGTTAACGCAAATTAATTTTTCAATACAAACATATGTTCTCGATTATAATATTTTTAACAGTTAACGTATTAGGTTATTTGTGTATAAGCCAAAATTCACTCTTTGTTTGTAATATAAACGAGAATTATTACTGTTAGTTAAACTTAAATAACTCTTGACACGCCTTAAATTCAACCAAAAAAAAAAAAAAAAAAAGAAAGAAAAAACTTAAATAATCTTATTTATTTTAAAACAATATAAAGTTTATATTGTTTTAAAATAAATAAGATTTATTAAAGTTTAACTAGGAATAATAATAAGAACGTCGTCCCACGTGGTGGCCGTGAGTGTTAAGGCGTGAGTACTTAACACTCCGTGCCAAGGGTCGTGGGTTCGATTCCCACAAGGTGTCGTGGCTTTTCTCCAGAAAAAAAAGAAAAGGCATGAGCCCTATCCTGGCTAGAAAAGGGTGGTAACCTATAGATAACCCGTCCCAAAATTCTCATTTAATAAAATTTAAATAAATAAGAATATGTGGTCACTAGGTGACAATATTTATTTATACATTAGTGAGATGGCAACAAGGGGAATTCATCACTTAAAATACATAGATAAGAATTAACATAGGTGACAATAGAATCACATGTTAATAATCCAATTTAAATTACTTTATATTTGCGTTAACCAAGTAAAAAAATACCCCAATTTTTTGTAAGAGATGTTCTACCCCCATTTAAGACACAGAATTCCTTAATAACACTTTTTTTAGCACTTTCTATATGTTGTACTTCTGCCAGAAATCACCTCTTCATGAGGACTTAAACAAGAAAATTAATAATATTACAAAGTAGTACTTACATAGGTGCAATGAACACGCGGTCCCCCGTCACATGCACAATTCCTTCTTTTTACAGAAGTTTTCTTCAGGAAATGATCTCAGCTTGTGTTACTCTTCTGTGGTATTTATCTCTAACGACCAATAACACTTCTATGATTATTTTCATCATTAAAGATTAATTAATAAGAAAGTTACTGAAGTTTAATTGTCTTGAAGTAAATCAATACTAGTATCAGGCATTGTTTGAATTTTCTCATGTCTGATAATTTTATTTTGTACCTCGAGAATAATGTGATAAATGTTCCAAGCTGAAAGGTTAATGTTTGCGTAACCATACTAAAACGCATGGTGAGGAGGTTCTGGTCCGCCATTTCCAAAGCCGTTTAATAAACAAAACATTACTACAAATACTAATTAGAAGAAAAATGTATTTGTCAATGTTTCACATTACATTGTGGAGGTTATAATGTCTTGAAATAAAAATATATTCTTAATATATAAAATTATAAATAAACAATAATTAGTTAATACTAAATGACAATCTTCTTAAATAAAACAAACAGATTTTTAAACTAAAATGTTTATAACAATTATTTTTCCATATTATATAATTCTTCGTTAAATACATACGCACATATGATTTTTTTTTCTTTCTCCTCTCTTCATTTATTTACTTCCTTACAATTAGTTTAGTTATGTAATTATGATAATTGTTTATTTAGTTTTAAGTACCCTTTATTTCTAAATATCCTGTTTCCATTAATCAGTCATTCATTTATAATGAAACCTCTTATTTTTAGTGAGTTATTGATGTAATAATAAATATTGTTAAGTTTTCTATTGTGTCTATAGCGAGTATTGCCCTGATTTTCTCCTCGTCCTGCATTGTGAGGTCTAAGTACTTGTTGATAAAAGTGTTTCGAGGATCATTGTACAGGGTGTCCCAAAAATAATGGTCATCCGTTGGCCAGAATATTCTCCAATGCGAGATCGGAAAAAATAACCCCCATATTAACCCCCGCAGAATTGACCTTGAAATTTTATTCAAGGTCAAATTTTTGTATTGCATATTTTGAATCTACGAGTCAAGAGGAAGAAAAAAGTCAACGGCACCATAGGTCAGAAATGACTCCTCAGGGTCAAAATGACCATTAACAGCGTATACGTGGGCCATTCCATTCCAATCGACAAATGGCGGCCGATTTTACTCATTTCTTTTTTTAAAGTTTCTAGTAACATCGCCTTATGCAAAAATACCTCCTTTGAATTTGTTAAAAAGGGCCATTCATTGAAGAACCATAACTCACATTTTACAATAGACAGGAATGCCTTCATGAGGTTATTCTCGAACCTTATCAAGAGCTCTTTGCTTTAAGCTTTTATCGAATCGCTGAAATTACTCATTAGGGATTTCACAGGTTATGTAGGAATTTCATGAACCATCGAGTCCCTCCCAGAGTAGAGGATAGAATAATTGCCCTCTCCCGATCCAGGCCTACTATGGGGCTGAGAAGATTTGCCCAAGCTACGGGAGTCTCGAGGATGACGGTCCGCCGGATCCTGAGGGAAGAACGTCTCCCTTCAGATTACAGCAAGTTCAGGAGTTGAGGCCCGGGGGAGCAGGGAGCATTGTTTTACAGGTGGGTGCTGGACATGTTGGGACGTCCTCCAGCGGGTATTGTGGACTGACGAAAGTTCGTTTTCCAAAGTCATCGTCCACAGCAGGAAAAATGGACGAGAATAACATGGGTATTGACCTTGAAATGTTATTCAAGGTCAATTTTGCGGGGGTTAATATGGGGGTTATTTTTTCCGATTACACATTGGAGAATCATCTGGCAAACGGATGACCATTATTTTTTGGACACCCTGTACATGCAGAAGGAAGCATGCACTTGAGAAGGAAGTGTATAATATCGTCTTTTTCCAACTAATTGCATATTGTACATAGTTCCTCTGCATTAATTGTATAGACACTTCGCTGTCAATAACATTTTAGATTTTCTGGGTCGCAGAGTCTTATTTGGGAAATCATTCTTATTTTTTATATCTGTGCTTTGTCGGTTTCATCCTATGGTATATTGCTGAGTAGGAAGAAGAGGCTCTAGAGATGTCGGCTTGAATGAGGAAGTTTTCATATTCCTCAAGAACAAATTTAGACATTTTCACTAGTGACATGAGGTCGTTCTCGTCCTACAGATGAATCAGGCCTATTTCGTTAAGTATTTGCTTCAACTGTGATACCCAGTTGTAAGTCGGTCGGATTGTAGGGGCTTTATCTAGCGCTAATAATCTGTTAAAGCACTCAAAGAAATGCTTTAACATTCCTGGTGGCAGGCAAGCACAGAATCTTGGACAACCAGTTTATGGCTTTTTTGAGACAAATACTAATTATGTCTCGTTTAGGAGCAGGGGGCTTTGAGTGCCCAGACAAGGGAGATAGTGCCTAATGTTTATCAATACTTAGCCAAAGCTAAGGCTGTAAATAATTGAAACTATCCCCGGTAGAATTAGCTCTACCCTCGGCCTGGTCTATGTTCCCGGGTAGATCTACCCTCAGCCTGGTCTATGTTCCCGGGTAGATCTACCCTCAGCCTGGTCTATGTTCCCGGGTAGATCTACCCTCGGCCTGGTCTATGTTCCCGGGTAGATCTACCCTCGGCCTGGTCTATGTTCCCGGGTAGATCTACCCTCAGCCTGGTCTATGTTCCCGGGTAGATCTACCCTCGGCCTGGTCTATGTTCCCGGGTAGATCTACCCTCGGCCTGGTCTATGTTCCCGGGTAGATCTACCCTCAGCCTGGTCTATGTTCCCGGGTAGATCTACCCTCGGCCTGGTCTATGTTCCCGGGTAGATCTACCCTCGGCCTGGTCTATGTTCCCGGGTAGATCTACCCTCAGCCTGGTCTATGTTCCCGGGTAGATCTACCCTCGGCCTGGTCTATGTTCCCGGGTAGATCTACCCTCGGCCTGGTCTATGTTCCCGGGTAGATCTACCCTCAGCCTGGTCTATGTTCCCGGGTAGATCTACCCTCAGCCTGGTCTATGTTCCCGGGTAGATCTACCCTCAGCCTGGTCTATGTTCCCGGGTAGATCTACCCTCAGCCTGGTCTATGTTCCCGGGTAAATGCTTTCTTTAATAAACTAATCACTGGGAGGTTCCAATAGTTTCTTTACTACACTATACATTTATTTTAAAATATGGCAATATTATTTCTAAACTAAAACGACTGAAAAATCTCGGTAAGGCTTTGTAAATATAACTTTATGAACCATCAAAGCTGTATGTACCTTCTAGCTTCAGAGCTTGTACAACAGAAGGCACTTGTGTCACTCTTCCTGTCTTAATGCTATTCCATCTACATAGGCAAGAGTGTATGTACCTAGCTTCAGAGCTTCTACACCAGAGGGAACTTGTGTCACTCTTCCTGTCTTAATGCTATTCCATCTACATAGGCAAGAGTGTATGTACCTAGCTTCAGAGCTTGTACAACAGAAGGCACTTGTGTCACTCTTCCTGTCTTAATGCTATTCCATCTACATAGGCAAGAGTGACACATTATCAGTTGAGAATTGTTTTCAGTTGTTTCACTTTAGAAATACTAGAGCGGTATGATTCTTTCATGAGACTTTTTTTTTATTTTATAATGTGAATAAATATTTCTTAAATTCGTAGTTTAATGTAAACATTTCAAATTAAATGTTGTTAACTCTTTATCTTTGTAAATGCCCCAACAGCAAGGAACATTTCCTTGACATTCCGGAGATTGCGCAGTTGAAGGTTTCCATCTTTCTGAAGGGACTTGAGGAGTTTATAAAACTAGACATTGTTTTGCATAATCCAAGTTATATTCCACGCCTTATAGGGAATATTCTCTAGTCTAATATCTTCAAACTATCCATTAGAACTCCACCACCAATATCATTAGGACTTCTCATTTCTTCACCTCGTAAGACCTAAATGGTTATGATCTTGGAACCTCTGTAGAAGAATTACTAGGTTCTAACCCCACCTACTTGTTGCTGTATGAGAGCTCTTCAATATCCTGTGTTTTACACACATAATTGGACATTACAAGCTCCTTAGACACTAAGTAACGGCTATTACCTGTAGTTATCAACTATTAAAATCGTTTTGACTTCTAATAGTGAACAAAACTGTAATATGCATAAATAAAATGCCTCTCCTTCAAGGAGCAAAAATTTGCACATTCCTTAGAAAAGTAGAAACCATAACAGATATGAAAAGTTCTCCCATTTATCTTAGTTTTAACAGCTTTAGATAAAGTAAAAATAAGACCGCCACACAGGAGCTGCATAGCTAAACACAATTCTTAAATGGTTTCTAATTGTTCGCTCCATTCCTAAAGGATTTCTTTAAAATATCCTATAGTACCCAGTACAGATTCCTTGTTTATCTTACCTAATTCCAAAGGTGCTCCTAAACCTTAGTTCTAAAACTGTTACTATTTTTTTTTTTTGTTACAAATCCCTTTTTTTTTTGCTACTCAGCGTCTGAAGACAATTTTATACGTATATGTATATATATATATATATATATATATATATATATATATATATACATATATATCTATACATATATATATATATACATATACTTATATATATATATATATATATATATATATATATACATATATATATATATATATATATATATATATATATATATATATATATATATAAAATACTTAAAAATACACAATATTAAAATATGAATATATACAGTTTATGCATATAAAAAGTCAAGTTCATGATTCTACATCTAGCAGAACAATAACAATACACCTATCTCTTCTAATAGGTACTGAGTTATTACTAAGTAATTATTACAATATTAATAATAGATTCCCTTTTTGAATAAAAATAATAAAGGAGTAATAAAATAAACACTATATACTTATAACGACCTATCATACATAACATTAATACTCTCCTATGTCTAAGGAATAGAGGTGGTTCTTTAGTTGGCTAACAAGTTTTACTTTATATATATTTGTATTGTAAGTTAAATAGTGCTGAGGCTGAGGGCTATTGAAACTACAAATAGTTCTGTAAAGAGGGCTGTAATTCGAGTTGAGGTTCTTGTCAATGTCTAAGGAATAGAGGTGGTTCTTTAGTTGGCTAACAAGTTTTACTTTATATATATTTGCATGGTAAGTTAAATAGTGCTGAGGCTGAGGGCTATTGAAACTACAGATAGTTCTATAAAGAGGGCTGTAATTCGAGTTGAGGTTCTTGTCAATGTCTAAGGAATAGAGGTGGTTCTTTAGTTGGCTAACAAGTTTTACTTTATATATATTTGCATGGTAAGTTAAATAGTGCTGAGGCTGAGGGCTATTGAAACTACAGATAGTTCTGTAAAGATGGCTGTAATTCGAGTTGAGGTTCTTGTCAATGTCTAAGGAATAGAGGTGGTTCTTTAGTTGGCTAACAAGTTTTACTTTATATATATTTGTATGGTAAGTTAAATAGTGCTGAGGCTGAGGGCTATTGAAACTACAAATAGTTCTGTAAAGAGGGCTGTAATTCGAGTTGAGGTTCTTGTCAATGTCTAAGGAATAGAGGCGGTTCTTTAGTTGACTAACAAGTTTTACTTTATATATATTTGTATTGTAAGTTAAATAGTGCTGAGGCTGAGGGCTATTGAAACTACAAATAGTTCTGTAAAGAGGGCTGTAATTCGAGTTGAGGTTCTTGTCAATGTCTGATGTCTTGTGGTGGTTCTTTAGTTTTTCAATCATTATATTTTTCTTAATCAATAAATTTGTCGGCACTGAAAAATCAAAGAAATTTTCTTCTATATAATTATTTGTCTAATTTGGGATTCCCAATTAAAGCCAATATCACTGTGATCTCTGGATGAAGTAATTTAAAGCTTTGGAAAATTTTGCGGAAGATGAAAAAGGCACACCAAGATATGTATACGTTTTGGTGTACTCCAGTTCCTTGCCCTGCCAAAGGAGAGGTTTTAATTTCTTTATCCGGGGTGACTTATCGAACACTAATGTTTTTGACTTTTCTGGGTTCAAGACTAATAAATTCTGAGAACAGAAAGCCTCTAGTATTTTTAGTTTTTTAAGAGCGCTGTGCCATGAAGTGCTTAGCATAACAATATCGTCCGCTAAAAGCAGCATTATAATCTCATTCCGACTATCTATTGAGATTCCTGTGGCACCAAACTTTTGAAAAAAAGATGTTATATCCGCAATAAAACAAATAAAAAAAGAATAGGACTGAGACTTTCTCCTTGCAATAAACCAGAACTGATATTAATTTCTTCTGACAGCTGGTTTCCTACCTTAATGTACATAGAGGCATTCTCATATAATTGTTTTAATATTCTTATTATTTTACCACCAATACCAAAATCGTACAGCTTTTGTCAGAGGAGCTCATGGTTTATGGAGTCGAAGGCCTTCTTGAAATCAACAAATTTTGCAAATATATACTTCCCTTTTTTATTCAGATTCATGCTGATAAGGGCTGCCAGGGAGAAGATATGGTCAATGCATCCTCTACCTTGTCTAAATCCAGCCTGTTCTTCAGGGATCAGTCCTTCTTCCTCAGCCCAGGTTAAAATTCTACGAGCCAGTATAGCTGTAAATAGCTTCCTGATATTATTTATCAGCGATATTCCTCTGTAATTGTCCACATCTTTTTTATCTCCTGTTTTGTGCAACAAACTTAGTTTTGACTTTGACCAAGCACTTGGGGTTTTTTCTGTTTCCATTATGTTATTAAATAAATTCAATATGTAATGCTCCCATTCGGGGGTTAAATTTTTGAAAACCTCATACGTGATTTTATCTAAGCCAGGAGATTTATTATTTTTCGCCCGTTTCAGGCAGAAATGTAATTCCTCTATTGAAAAAGGTTCATCCAATACGGGATGTCTAACTGAGAAAAACAATTTTTCCGTTCTGGTTTTATCTCCATATAAAGCCCAGTAATGCATCACCCAGAATCAATATCTATTTACTTATGTGGAAAACTTCTAGGCCTCAGAGATTTTACAGTTTTCCAGAACTCAGTACTGTTCTTTATATTTTGCAGCTTTTTAATAACGCTCCCTTGATATTCGCCTTTTTTAATATCTAACATTGCCCTATAATATTTTTTGCTATTAAAGTAATCTTCTAAAGAGTTTTTTGAATATTTGTTCTTAATCATGGCTCTGTACACTCGCCTTACACTCCGTTTTAATAATCGACAGTCAAGGTCGAACCATTTATTCTTACTTGAAAAAGTATTATTATCAAAATTATATTTTTTGCTAACCATTAAACCTGATTTAGTTAAAGAGTCGGTAATTGATGTGACAAAATTATCGTATAATTCATTATTATTATTTGAATTGAAATAAATACCGGTTGTCAAGATCATTTGTTCATGAAACATTTCTATTTTGCTAGGATCCCATCTTATACCTCATTATATCTCATACTTCATAGCTTTTATCTACCCTGGTTTCCTTACTTGTTGGAGGGAGTGATATGGAAAGTGTACAAGCTAAATGATCGGAAAGCTCTGAAAATATGTGCACTCTCATATCCTCCACGAAGCAAATACAATTTACATTTATCCATATTAAATCAATCGTACTTTGACCTTTTCCAGATATGTAAGTACATTTCCCCGGTCTATCCGACATGGATCTACCATTACAAAGATATAAACCCAAAGATTCCATAATTTCCCCGGTCTATCCGACATGGATCTACCATTACAAAGACATAAACCCAAAGATTCCATCATTTCCCCGGTCTATCCGACATGGATCTACCATTACAAAGATATATACCCAAAGATTCCATAATTTCCCCGGTCTATCCGACATGGATCTACCATTACAAAGATATAAACCCAAAGATTCCATAATTTCCCCGGTCTATCCGACATGGATCTACCATTACAAAGATATAAACCCAAAGATTCCATAATTTCCCCGGTCTATCCGACATGGATCTACCATTACAAAGATATAAACCCAAAGATTCCATAATTTCCCCGGTCTATCCGACATGGATCTGCCATTACAAAGATATAAACCCAAAGATTCCATAATTTCCCCGGCCTATCCGACATGGATCTGCCATTACAAAGATATAAACCCAAAGATTCCATAATTTCCCCGGTCTATCCGACATGGATCTACCATTACAAAGACATAAACCCAAAGATGCCATCATTTCCCCGGTCTATCCGACATGGATCTACCATTACAAAGATATAAACCCAA
This sequence comes from Gonocerus acuteangulatus, assembly GCA_946811695.1. NCBI lineage: Eukaryota > Metazoa > Arthropoda > Insecta > Hemiptera > Coreidae > Gonocerus > Gonocerus acuteangulatus. The sequence continues at coordinate 101,626,499 of OX328126.1, forward strand.
AGATTCCATAATTTCCCCGGTCTATCCGACATGGATCTACCATTACAAAGATATAAACCCAAAGATTCCATAATTTCCCCGGTCTATCCGACATGGATCTACCATTACAAAGATATAAACCCAAAGATTCCATAATTTCCCCGGTCTATCCGACATGGATCTGCCATTACAAAGATATAAACCCAAAGATTCCATAATTTCCCCGGCCTATCCGACATGGATCTGCCATTACAAAGATATAAACCCAAAGATTCCATAATTTCCCCGGTCTATCCGACATGGATCTACCATTACAAAGACATAAACCCAAAGATGCCATCATTTCCCCGGTCTATCCGACATGGATCTACCATTACAAAGATATATACCCAAAGATTCCATAATTTCCCCGGCCTATCGGACATGGATCTACCATTACAAAGATATAAACCCAAAGATTCCATAATTTCCCCGGTCTATCCGACATGGATCTACCATTACAAAGATATAAACCCAAAGATTCCATAATTTCCCCGGTCTATCCGACATGGATCTACCATTACAAAGATATATACCCAAAGATTCCATCATTTCCCCGGTCTATCCGACATGGATCTACCATTACAAAGATATATACCCAAAGATTCCATAATTTCCCCGGTCTATCCGACATGGATCTACCATTACAAAGATATAAACCCAAAGATTCCATAATTTCCCCGGTCTATCCGACATGGATCTCCCATTACAAAGATATAAACCCAAAGATTCCATAATTTCCCCGGTCTATCCGACATGGATATACCATTACAAAGATATAAACCCAAAGATTCCATAATTTCCCCGGTCTATCCGACATGGATCTACCATTACAAAGATATAAACCCAAAGATTCCATAATTTCCCCGGCCTATCCGACATGGATCTACCATTACAAAGATATAAACCCAAAGATTCCATAATTTCCCCGGCCTATCCGACATGGATCTACCATTACAAAGACATAAACCCAAAGATGCCATCATTTCCCCGGTCTATCCGACATGGATCTACCATTACAAAGATATATACCCAAAGATTCCATAATTTCCCCGGCCTATCCGACATGGATCTACCATTACAAAGATATAAACCCAAAGATTCCATAATTTCCCCGGTCTATCCGACATGGATCTACCATTACAAAGATATAAACCCAAAGATTCCATAATTTCCCCGGTCAATCCGACATGGATCTACCATTACAAAGATATATACCCAAAGATTCCATAATTTCCCCGGTCTATCCGACATGGATCTACCATTACAAAGATATAAACCCAAAGATTCCATAATTTCCCCGGCCTATCCGACATGGATCTACCATTACAAAGATATAAACCCAAAGATTCCATAATTTCCCCGGTCTATCCGACATGGATCTACCATTACAAAGATATAAACCCAAAGATTCCATAATTTCCCCGGTCTATCCGACATGGATCTACCATTACAAAGATATATACCCAAAGATTCCATCATTTCCCCGGTCTATCCGACATGGATCTACCATTACAAAGATATATACCCAAAGATTCCATAATTTCCCCGGTCTATCCGACATGGATCTACCATTACAAAGATATAAACCCAAAGATTCCATAATTTCCCCGGTCTATCCGACATGGATCTACCATTACAAAGATATAAACCCAAAGATTCCATAATTTCCCCGGTCTATCCGACATGGATCTACCATTACAAAGATATAAACCCAAAGATTCCATAATTTCCCCGGTCTATCCGACATGGATCTACCATTACAAAGATATAAACCCAAAGATTCCATAATTTCCCCGGCCTATCCGACATGGATCTACCATTACAAAGATATAAACCCAAAGATTCCATAATTTCCCCGGTCTATCCGACATGGATCTACCATTACAAAGACATAAACCCAAAGATTCCATAATTTCCCCGGTCTATCCGACATGGATCTACCATTACAAAGATATAAACCCAAAGATTCCATAATTTCCCCGGTCTATCCGACATGGATCTACCATTACAAAGATATAAACCCAAAGATTCCATAATTTCCCCGGTCTATCCGACATGGATCTACCATTACAAAGACATAAACCCAAAGATTCCATAATTTCCCCGGTCTATCCGACATGGAACTACCATTACAAAGATATAAACCCCAAGATTCCATAATTTCCCCGGTCTATCCGACATGGATCTACCATTACAAAGATATAAACCCAAAGATTCCATAATTTCCCCGGTCTATCCGACATGGATCTACCATTACAAAGATATAAACCCCAAGATTCCATAATTTCCCCGGTCTATCCGACATGGATCTACCATTACACAGATATATACCCAAAGATTCCATAATTTCCCCGGTCTATCCGACATGGATCTACCATTACAAAGATATAAACCCCAAGATTCCATAATTTCCCCGGTCTATCCGACATGGATCTACCATTACAAAGATATAAACCCAAAGATTCCATAATTTCCCCGGTCTATCCGACATGGATCTACCATTACAAAGATATAAACCCAAAGATTCCATAATTTCCCCGGTCTATCCGACATGGATCTACCATTACAAAGATATAAACCCAAAGATTCCATAATTTCCCCGGTCTATCCGACATGGATCTACCATTACAAAGATATAAACCCAAAGATTCCATAATTTCCCCGGTCTATCCGACATGGATCTACCATTACAAAGATATAAACCCAAAGATTCCATAATTTCCCCGGTCTATCCGACATGGATCTTCCATTACACAGATATATACCCAAAGATTCCATAATTTCCCCGGTCTATCCGACATGGATCTACCATTACAAAGATATAAACCCAAAGATTCCATAATTTCCCCGGTCTATCCGACATGGATCTACCATTACAAAGATATAAACCCCAAGATTCCATAATTTCCCCGGTCTATCCGACATGGATCTACCATTACAAAGATATATACCCAAAGATTCCATAATTTCCCCGGTCTATCCGACATGGATCTACCATTACAAAGATATAAACCCAAAGATTCCATAATTTCCCCGGTCTATCCGACATGGATCTACCATTACAAAGATATAAACCCAAAGATTCCATAATTTCCCCGGTCTATCCGACATGGATCTACCATTACAAAGATATAAACCCAAAGATTCCATAATTTCCCCGGTCTATCCGACATGGATCTACCATTACAAAGATATAAACCCAAAGATTCCATAATTTCCCCGGTCTATCCGACATGGATCTACCATTACAAAGACATAAACCCAAAGATTCCATAATTTCCCCGGTCTATCCGACATGGATCTACCATTACCAAGATATAAACCCAAAGATTCCATAATTTCCCCGGTCTATCCGACATGGATCTACCATATCAAAGATATAAACCCAAAGATTCCATAATTTCCCCGGTCTATCCGACATGGATCTACCATTACAAAGATATAAACCCAAAGATTCCATAATTTCCCTGGTCTATCCGACATGGATCTACCATTACAAAGATATAAACCCAAAGATTCCATAATTTCCCCGGCCTATCCGACATGGATCTACCATTACAAAGATATAAACCCAAAGATTCCATAATTTCCCCGGCCTATCCGACATGGATCTACCATTACAAAGACATAAACCCAAAGATGCCATCATTTCCCCGGTCTATCCGACATGGATCTACCATTACAAAGATATATACCACAAGATTCCATAATTTCCCCGGCCTATCCGACATGGATCTACCATTACAAAGATATAAACCCAAAGATTCCATAATTTCCCCGGTCTATCCGACATGGATCTACCATTACAAAGATATAAACCCAAAGATTCCATAATTTTCCCGGTCTATCCGACATGGATCTACCATTACAAAGATATATACCCAAAGATTCCATCATTTCCCCGGTCTATCCGACATGGATCTACCATTACAAAGATATATACCCAAAGATTCCATAATTTCCCCGGTCTATCCGACATGGATCTACCATTACAAAGATATAAACCCAAAGATTCCATAATTTCCCCGGTCTATCCGACATGGATCTACCATTACAAAGATATAAACCCAAAGATTCCATAATTTCCCCGGTCTATCCGACATGGATATACCATTACAAAGATATAAACCCAAGGATTCCATAATTTCCCCGGTCTATCCGACATGGATCTACCATTACAAAGATATAAACCCAAAGATTCCATAATTTCCCCGGTCTATCCGACATGGATCTACCATTACAAAGATATAAACCCAAAGATTCCATAATTTCCCCGGTCTATCCGACATGGATCTACCATTACAAAGATATAAACCCAAAGATTCCATAATTTCCCCGGTCTATCCGACATGGATCTACCATTACCAAGATATAAACCCAAAGATTCCATAATTTCCCCGGTCTATCCGACATGGATCTACCATATCAAAGATATAAACCCAAAGATTCCATAATTTCCCCGGTCTATCCGACATGGATCTACCATTACAAAGATATAAACCCAAAGATTCCATAATTTCCCTGGTCTATCCGACATGGATCTACCATTACAAAGATATAAACCCAAAGATTCCATAATTTCCCCGGCCTATCCGACATGGATCTACCATTACAAAGATATAAACCCAAAGATTCCATAATTTCCCCGGTCTATCCGACATGGATATACCATTACAAAGATATAAACCCAAGGATTCCATAATTTCCCCGGTCTATCCGACATGGATCTACCATTACAAAGATATAAACCCAAAGATTCCATAATTTCCCCGGTCTATCCGACATGGATCTACCATTACAAAGATATAAACCCAAAGATTCCATAATTTCCCCGGTCTATCCGACATGGATCTACCATTACAAAGATATAAACCCAAAGATTCCATAATTTCCCCGGTCTATCCGACATGGATCTACCATTACAAAGACATAAACCCAAAGATTCCATAATTTCCCCGGTCTATCCGACATGGATCTACCATTACAAAGACATAAACCCAAAGATTCCATAATTTCCCCGGTCTATCCGACATGGATCTACCATTACAAAGATATAAACCCAAAGATTCCATAATTTCCCCGGTCTATCCGACATGGATCTACCATTACAAAGATATAAACCCAAAGATTCCATAATTTCCCCGGTCTATCCGACATGGATCTACCATTACAAAGACATAAACCCAAAGATTCCATAATTTCCCCGGTCTATCCGACATGGAACTACCATTACAAAGATATAAACCCCAAGATTCCATAATTTCCCCGGTCTATCCGACATGGATCTACCATTACAAAGATATAAACCCAAAGATTCCATAATTTCCCCGGTCTATCCGACATGGATCTACCATTACAAAGATATAAACCCCAAGATTCCATAATTTCCCCGGTCTATCCGACATGGATCTACCATTACACAGATATATACCCAAAGATTCCATAATTTCCCCGGTCTATCCGACATGGATCTACCATTACAAAGATATAAACCCCAAGATTCCATAATTTCCCCGGTCTATCCGACATGGATCTACCATTACAAAGATATAAACCCAAAGATTCCATAATTTCCCCGGTCTATCCGACATGGATCTACCATTACAAAGATATAAACCCAAAGATTCCATAATTTCCCCGGTCTATCCGACATGGATCTACCATTACAAAGATATAAACCCAAAGATTCCATAATTTCCCCGGTCTATCCGACATGGATCTACCATTACAAAGATATAAACCCAAAGATTCCATAATTTCCCCGGTCTATCCGACATGGATCTTCCATTACACAGATATATACCCAAAGATTCCATAATTTCCCCGGTCTATCCGACATGGATCTACCATTACAAAGATATAAACCCAAAGATTCCATAATTTCCCCGGTCTATCCGACATGGATCTACCATTACAAAGATATAAACCCCAAGATTCCATAATTTCCCCGGTCTATCCGACATGGATCTACCATTACAAAGATATATACCCAAAGATTCCATAATTTCCCCGGTCTATCCGACATGGATCTACCATTACAAAGATATAAACCCAAAGATTCCATAATTTCCCCGGTCTATCCGACATGGATCTACCATTACAAAGATATAAACCCAAAGATTCCATAATTTCCCCGGTCTATCCGACATGGATCTACCATTACAAAGATATAAACCCAAAGATTCCATAATTTCCCCGGTCTATCCGACATGGATCTACCATTACAAAGATATAAACCCAAAGATTCCATAATTTCCCCGGTCTATCCGACATGGATCTACCATTACAAAGACATAAACCCAAAGATTCCATAATTTCCCCGGTCTATCCGACATGGATCTACCATTACCAAGATATAAACCCAAAGATTCCATAATTTCCCCGGTCTATCCGACATGGATCTACCATATCAAAGATATAAACCCAAAGATTCCATAATTTCCCCGGTCTATCCGACATGGATCTACCATTACAAAGATATAAACCCAAAGATTCCATAATTTCCCTGGTCTATCCGACATGGATCTACCATTACAAAGATATAAACCCAAAGATTCCATAATTTCCCCGGCCTATCCGACATGGATCTACCATTACAAAGATATAAACCCAAAGATTCCATAATTTCCCCGGCCTATCCGACATGGATCTACCATTACAAAGACACAAACCCAAAGATGCCATCATTTCCCCGGTCTATCCGACATGGATCTACCATTACAAAGATATATACCACAAGATTCCATAATTTCCCCGGCCTATCCGACATGGATCTACCATTACAAAGATATAAACCCAAAGATTCCATAATTTCCCCGGTCTATCCGACATGGATCTACCATTACAAAGATATAAACCCAAAGATTCCATAATTTTCCCGGTCTATCCGACATGGATCTACCATTACAAAGATATATACCCAAAGATTCCATCATTTCCCCGGTCTATCCGACATGGATCTACCATTACAAAGATATATACCCAAAGATTCCATAATTTCCCCGGTCTATCCGACATGGATCTACCATTACAAAGATATAAACCCAAAGATTCCATAATTTCCCCGGTCTATCCGACATGGATCTACCATTACAAAGATATAAACCCAAAGATTCCATAATTTCCCCGGTCTATCCGACATGGATATACCATTACAAAGATATAAACCCAAGGATTCCATAATTTCCCCGGTCTATCCGACATGGATCTACCATTACAAAGATATAAACCCAAAGATTCCATAATTTCCCCGGTCTATCCGACATGGATCTACCATTACAAAGATATAAACCCAAAGATTCCATAATTTCCCCGGTCTATCCGACATGGATCTACCATTACAAAGATATAAACCCAAAGATTCCATAATTTCCCCGGTCTATCCGACATGGATCTACCATTACCAAGATATAAACCCAAAGATTCCATAATTTCCCCGGTCTATCCGACATGGATCTACCATATCAAAGATATAAACCCAAAGATTCCATAATTTCCCCGGTCTATCCGACATGGATCTACCATTACAAAGATATAAACCCAAAGATTCCATAATTTCCCTGGTCTATCCGACATGGATCTACCATTACAAAGATATAAACCCAAAGATTCCATAATTTCCCCGGCCTATCCGACATGGATCTACCATTACAAAGATATAAACCCAAAGATTCCATAATTTCCCCGGCCTATCCGACATGGATCTACCATTACAAAGACATAAACCCAAAGATGCCATAATTTCCCCGGTCTATCCGACATGGATCTACCATTACAAAGATATATACCACAAGATTCCATAATTTCCCCGGCCTATCCGACATGGATCTACCATTACAAAGATATAAACCCAAAGATTCCATAATTTCCCCGGTCTATCCGACATGGATCTACCATTACAAAGATATAAACCCAAAGATTCCATAATTTCCCCGGTCTATCCGACATGGATCTACCATTACAAAGATATATACCCAAAGATTCCATCATTTCCCCGGTCTATCCGACATGGATCTACCATTACAAAGATATATACCCAAAGATTCCATAATTTCCCCGGTCTATCCGACATGGATCTACCATTACAAAGATATAAACCCAAAGATTCCATAATTTCCCCGGTCTATCCGACATGGATCTACCATTACAAAGATATAAACCCAAAGATTCCATAATTTCCCCGGTCTATCCGACATGGATCTACCATTACAAAGATATAAACCCAAAGATTCCATAATTTCCCCGGCCTATCCGACATGGATCTACCATTACAAAGATATAAACCCAAAGATTCCATAATTTCCCCGGTCTATCCGACATGGATCTACCATTACAAAGACATAAACCCAAAGATTCCATAATTTCCCCGGCCTATCCGACATGGATCTACCATTACAAAGACATAAACCCAAAGATTCCATAATTTCCCCGGCCTATCCGACATGGATCTACCATTACAAAGATATAAACCCAAAGATTCCATAATTTCCCCGGTCTATCCGACATGGATCTACCATTACAAAGATATAAACCCAGAGATTCCATAATTTCCCCGGTCTATCCGACATGGATCTACCATTACAAAGATATAAACCCAAAGATTCCATAATTTCCCCGGTCTATCCGACATGGATCTACCATTACAAAGATATAAACCCAAAGATTCCATAATTTCCCCGGCCTATCCGACATGGATCTACCATTACAAAGATATAAACCCAAAGATTCCATAATTTCCCCGGTCTATCCGACATGGATCTACCATTACAAAGACATAAACCCAAAGATTCCATAATTTCCCCGGTCTATCCGACATGGATCTACCATTACAAAGACATAAACCCAAAGATTCCATAATTTCCCCGGTCTATCCGACATGGATCTACCATTACAAAGATATAAACCCAAAGATTCCATAATTTCCCCGGTCTATCCGACATGGATCTACCATTACAAAGATATAAACCCAAAGATTCCATAATTTCCCCGGTCTATCCGACATGGATCTACCATTACAAAGACATAAACCCAAAGATTCCATAATTTCCCCGGTCTATCCGACATGGAACTACCATTACAAAGATATAAACCCCAAGATTCCATAATTTCCCCGGTCTATCCGACATGGATCTACCATTACAAAGATATAAACCCAAAGATTCCATAATTTCCCCGGTCTATCCGACATGGATCTACCATTACAAAGATATAAACCCCAAGATTCCATAATTTCCCCGGTCTATCCGACATGGATCTACCATTACACAGATATATACCCAAAGATTCCATAATTTCCCCGGTCTATCCGACATGGATCTACCATTACAAAGATATAAACCCCAAGATTCCATAATTTCCCCGGTCTATCCGACATGGATCTACCATTACAAAGATATAAACCCAAAGATTCCATAATTTCCCCGGTCTATCCGACATGGATCTACCATTACAAAGATATAAACCCAAAGATTCCATAATTTCCCCGGTCTATCCGACATGGATCTACCATTACAAAGATATAAACCCAAAGATTCCATAATTTCCCCGGTCTATCCGACATGGATCTACCATTACAAAGATATAAACCCAAAGATTCCATAATTTCCCCGGTCTATCCGACATGGATCTTCCATTACACAGATATATACCCAAAGATTCCATAATTTCCCCGGTCTATCCGACATGGATCTACCATTACAAAGATATAAACCCAAAGATTCCATAATTTCCCCGGTCTATCCGACATGGATCTACCATTACAAAGATATAAACCCCAAGATTCCATAATTTCCCCGGTCTATCCGACATGGATCTACCATTACAAAGATATATACCCAAAGAACCATTACAAAGATATAAACCCAAAGATTCCATAATTTCCCCGGCCTATCCGACATGGATCTACCATTGCAAAGATATAAACCCAGAGATTCCATAATTTCGACCAATAATTTACCTCGGTAATTTTCATTAATATGACTAACGATTCTTGTTCCATACAGGTTGCTATCTGAGAACAGGCTGTCATCTAGATCATTTAAATTTCCCACATGCCCATTAAAATCGCCACACAAAATGACACAATGATCAGGATTGTTGATTGCGTACTGAGACAAAAGGTCTTTATATATATATATATATATATATATATATATATATATATGAGGCCCGGTGGCCGTGAGTATTAAGGCGTGAGCACTTAACACACCGTGTCACAGGTCATGGGTTCGATTCCCACCATGGGGTGATGTCTTTTCTTTAGAAAAAAGGAAAAGCCTTTTGAGGATTGGTTTCCGGGTCCCAAACTGTCCCTAGGCCCTCGTACAGCAGGCCATACCTGCAGACGGCTGGGTAGTATGGTTACTGACCACACATGGGGGACATGGTGTACCGTATGGTCTTGAATCAAATACCTCTTGAGTATCAGCCCCTGTGGCTCCTAGTGGGCCTGTTAAGGAACTGATATATATATATATATATATATATATATATATATATATATAATTAACTGTAGCTGTTGAATAGCGGAAGAGTGTGTTTACAAGAATAAAGCATATGGTCGACCTATGATGGGAAAACGGGAACAGATCCAAGTAGAGGAATGTTGATCGGCACATCGTGTTGTGATGTCCGACTTCTTATCAGCTGTCCTAATCAGCTGTTCGAGTACGAGTCGAACAAGCTAAGATTTAAACAAGGAGGGGAGCAACACCCACGTGGCACCGAATTCCCGCCGGAGGGCGGAAAAAAATATTGTCAGCTGTTTTATGTAAATCACACCGAGGTTTGGAGAGTCCACCGATCATAATACTTTTTATGGCTCTTTATTACATTTCCGAGTCTATAAAGAATTTTATTATCGATTCAAGTGCCTTCTAGATTACATTTTAACGCCCTAACTTGTCGCCATATTTCTTTTGGGTACTTCTTTTTATTTCTGGAGTTCTTCTCTCGCAGGTTGGTCTTCCATTTTTACAGAATTTAGTTCTAGGTAAAAATAAATATTTGGATACACATTTATTCAATTTCATATATATAGGTATATATATATATATATATATATATATATATATATATATATATATATATGTACATACATCATAATGAATTTTATTGTTGTATGAACTTAAAACTATAATAATAATAACTGCTCATCGTGCGCATACCACGATTAGCTGTTATTATATTGTGTTATACAAGATCTTTCTGGGTAGGCCTAGGGACAGTCTAGGACCCTGAATCCAACCCACGAACGATGACACCAGAAGATAAAAGTGCGCTACCTCGCCCCCACTTTATTTTAACGATTTTATATTTATTTTATATTTTAAGGGAACGTTAAATATAAATGTTATTTAATATGACCTAAGGCCACCGACACAGGCGCACGTAATTACTCAAGAATAAATAATATGTAAATAGTTAAATTACTAAAGATGAATTTCTCAATGCTCTTGGAATAGATAAACATCTCCTAGAATAATTATTAAATAAATTGCTTCAAGTATTTATGCTTTCTATTATCAGAACAAGGAACTATAAATATTCAGGAAGAAATCCGTAGAGCCATCTATCAATGTTTTATTTTAGAAGCAATCTAAGAAGGGGTTCCCTGCATTAGTAAAACTAAGAAGATATGGTTCTCGGAATCCGCCGACCTTGTGGTCTACAGGAGATGCAGAGTCCCGCAGATCAGAACGGACGAACCGATGACGCGAGCATGCTGCTAAATAGCTTGTTATTACATCGGGGTTATGACGTACTCATAGTGACGCATGTATCGTCTCCTTATGATCCGAGAGCAGGGGTCATAGAATCAGGGGATAACCCAGCTGCTCTGATGAAGACGTCATATAGATACTCCGGTCATAGATGGCAAATCTATATCATTTGATGGATATACAACGTAGAATTAGAACAACACCACAACATGAGTCGAGGTTGAACAACAACAGGAATAAGAATGAACAATACCGGTGTTGAAAAGTGGTTATATACACACAAAAAAAAATATACAACAATAACATAACATAAGATAAGGTAGAACCAAACACAACATCCTTTGAGGTAGATCAACAGCACAACAAATCGGCGATAGAAATGCAGAGTATCGAATGTGAAAAAATGCATCTTTCATTTTCAATCTTTACTAGTTTCTGCTGGACTTATTTACGGCAAATTCTTGAATCTTAGATCACTCTATTAAAGGGAAAGTATGCCACTATCAAAAGGTCAAATCTGCCGAATATTTGACTGTCCACAAAAAAAGTTATGAATAAATACTTTCACACTCTGAAAAGTGGTGATTTTCATATTCTATACTCTGCATTTGTAACGGTGATATGATTGGGTGTATCAAAAATACAACATAAGATAAGGAAAAACAAGAATACAACATACTGTGAGGTATCGAAACAACACTACATAAGATAAGATAGAACAGCAACACAACATGCTTTGACGTAGACCAACAAACCTACATAAGATAAGATAGAACAGCAACACAACATGCTTTGACGTAGACCAAAAAACCTACATAAGATAAGGTAGAACAGCAACACAATATGCTTTGACGTAGACCAACACACCTACATAAGGTAAGATAGAACAGCGACACAACAAGCTTTGACGTAGACCAACAAACCTACATAAGATAAGGTAGAACAGCAACACAACATGCTTTGACGTAGACCAACAAACCTACATAAGATAAGGTAGAACAGCAACACAACATGCTTTGACGTAGACCAACAAACCTACATAAGATGAGATAGAACAGCAACACAACATGCTTTGACGTAGACCAACAAACCTACATAAGATAAGGTAGAACAGCAACACAACATGCTTTGACGTAGACCAACAAACCTACATAAGATGAGGTAGAACAGCAACACAACAAGCTTTGACGTAGACCAACAAACCTACATAAGATAAGGTAGAACAGCAACACAACATGCTTTGACGTAGACCAACAAACCTACATAAGATGAGGTAGAACAGCAACACAACATGCTTTGACGTAGACCAACAAACCTACATAAGATGAGGTAGAACAGCAACACAACATAAACGATAAAAATACACGATTTGTAAAATAATTTTGCCACAATTTGTATTACACTGAATAGTAATATATATATATATATATATATATATATATATATATATATATATATATATACACACACACACACACAAACTAATATTATTAGCCATCAAAACGAACACTGTTACACCCAAAAGACAATATTTTGTCTGAAGTAAGCCATTGCATTTAATTTATTTCTGAGCTTTACATGAGACATTTTACCAATTAAATCCCCCAAGGATGGAGACGTCATACGGTGAGTGCTTCGGATACTTAGTAGAAATAAGGCAAATCCCCCTTCCCTTATATACCCCCAAGGATGGAGACGTCATACAGTGAGTGCTTCGGATACATAGTAGAAATAAGGCAAATCCCCCTTCCCTTATATACCCCCAAGGATGGAGACGTCATACGGTGAGTGCTTCGGATACTTAGTAGAAATAAGGCAAATCCCCCTTCCCTTATATACCCCCAAGGATGGAGACGTCATACAGTGAGTGCTTCGGATACATAGTAGAAATAAGGCAAATCCCCCTTCCCTTATATACCCCCAAGGATGGAGACGTCATACGGTGAGTGCTTCGGATACTTAGTAGAAATAAGGCAAATCCCCCTTCCCTTATATACCCCCAAAGATGGAGACGTCATACGATGAGTGCTTCCGATACTTAGTAGAAATAAGGCAAATCCCTAACATTAGTTAGTAGGAAATGATCGTAGTACAACATATAAAAACTTGAAAAGAAATATGTAATACTAAAAATTAGGATCAAAATTAGAAATTAAAAAAATAAATTTTTATTAAATATTTTTTCCGGGTAAATCCAAGTCCTAATAAACCGATTTTTTCCCCGTCCACTTCTACAGAGGTTAGTTGCGAGGAATCGAAAATAGAGCAAGGAAAGTCTCGAGTGGACCCTCAATCTACATGAACCTATGTGGTTTATTTTTATCAACAAATTTATCGCATTAGATACTCACGACGTAAATCAAGGCCCGGTTTTTCATCTCGGTGAATTGAAACGTGAAATGTTCTTGTCGGCATATCAGGATTGCATTGAGCATTAGATACTCACGACGTAAATCAAGGCCCGGTTTTTCATCTCGGTGAATTGAAACGTGAAATGTTCTTGTCGGCATATCAGGATTGCATTGAGCATTAGATACTCACGACGTAAATCAAGGCCCGATTTTTCATCTCGTTGAATTGAAACGTGAAATGTTCTTGTCGGCATATCAGGATTGCATTGAGCATTAGATACTCACGACGTAAATCAAGGCCCGGTTTTTCATCTCGGTGAATTGAAACGTGAAATGTTCTTGTCGGCATATCAGGATTGCATTGAGCATTAGATACTCACGACGTAAATCAAGGCCCGATTTTTCATCTCGTTGAATTGAAACGTGAAATGTTCTTGTCGGCATATCAGGATTGCATTGAGCATTAGATACTCACGACGTAAATCAAGTCCCGTTTTTTCATCTCGGTGAATTGAAACGTGAAATGTTCTTGTCGGCATATCAGGATTGCATTGAGCATTAGATACTCAAGACGTAAATCAAGGCCCGATTTTTCATCTCGTTGAATTGAAACGTGAAATGTTCTTGTCGGCATATCAGGATTGCATTGAGCATTAGATACTCACGACGTAAATCAAGGCCCGATTTTTCATCTCGGTGAATTGAAACGTGAAATGTTCTTACCGGCATATCAGGATTCCATTGAGCATTAGATACTCACGACGTAAATCAAGTCCCGTTTTTTCATCTCGGTGAATTGAAACGTGAAATGTTCTTATCGGCATATCAGGATTGCATTGAGCATTAGATACTCACGACGTAAATCAAGTCCCGATTTTTCATCTCGGTGAATTGAAACGTGAAATGTTCTTGTCGGCATATTAGGATTGCATTGAGCATTAGATACTCACGACGTAAATCAAGTCCCGTTTTTTCATCTCGGTGAATTGAAACGTGAAATGTTCTTGTCGGCATATCAGGATTGCATTGAGCATTAGATACTCACGACGTAAATCAAGTCCCGTTTTTTCATCTCGGTGAATTGAAACGTGAAATGTTCTTGTCGGCATATCAGGATTGCATTGAGCATTAGATACTCACGACGTAAATCAAGGCCCGATTTTTCATCTCGGTGAATTGAAACGTGAAATGTTCTTGTCGGCATACCAGGTTTACATTGAGCATTAGATACTCACGACGTAAATCAAGGCCCGTTTTTTCATCTCGGTGAATTGAAACGTGAAATGTTCTTGTCGGCATATCAGGATTGCATTGAGTATTAGATACTCACGACGTAAATCAAGGCCCGATTTTTCATCTCGTTGAATTGAAACGTGAAATGTTCTTGTCGGCATATCAGGATTGCATTGAGTATTAGATACTCACGACGTAAATCAAGGCCCGATTTTTCATCTCGTTGAATTGAAACGTGAAATGTTCTTGTCGGCATATCAGGATTGCATTGAGCATTAGATACTCACGACGTAAATCAAGTCCCGATTTTTCATCTCGGTGAATTGAAACGTGAAATGTTCTTGTCGGCATATCAGGATTGCATTGAGCATTAGATACTCACGACGTAAATCAAGGCCCGATTTTTCATCTCGTTGAATTGAAACGTGAAATGTTCTTGTCGGCATATCAGGATTACATTGAGCATTAGATACTCACGACGTAAATCAAGTCCCGATTTTTCATCTCGGTGAATTGAAACGTGAAATGTTCTTGTCGGCATATCAGGATTCCATTGAGTATTAGATACTCACGACGTAAATCAAGGCCCGATTTTTCATCTCGGTGAATTGAAACGTGAAATGTTCTTGTCGGCATATCAGGATTACATTGAGCATTAGGAACACTGTAAATCTACTTTGCCACATCACCTAGAATCAGTTAAGGGACCTTCTTCGCCCTTGTGGCCTGTTAGGCGACTGGCTTATATACGTGTGTGTGTATATATGTTTATATGTGCGTGAATTGTGGTTGACGTCGTAAGGGTGTTCTATATTCAGGGAAAGAAGAAATACAGCAAAACCTGCCATAAACATTGATGTAAGAACGCACTGACTGCATTGAAAATGGACAGGCTGTCCCATTTGCCTGCTCAATGCGCTGTTATTAGATCTAAACATAGAATTAGCCGTAAGGATCTGTAAGCTGACAACACTGACATGATAGTCGGTCTTAGATGGCGTACAAACAGTGATTGAAGGCCTGGTCTACCTGCCCGCCCAGCTGATGATGGGTTATCCCATAGTCTGAGGGGTGATGGATCCCATTATCTTTGATTGACTCCAATGCACTGGAGCAACGCTACAACTAGTTAGAAAGTTCACCTTGTTGAAATGGCTTCAAGAATCCTATAGGGAAATTTTGAGAAATTGAGGACTATACAGACCACTAAAGATATTTCCGATGGAAGTGGACAGGTCAGGTTCGTTAACCAGCAGAATCCGTCCACTGGAACATGGTTTATTGAGTGAAATTCGCGCGAAAAAAATCGTTACGCTTACTTCATATGCCTGCAAGTACTCGTTTTATAAATTTCCTGGCCTAGGAAAACAAATGAAACCATTTTTAAGTCGATACATTCAACTGTTTTTGAGAAAAGTGGAAAAATATTTGCAGAATCGAATTTTTGGTTTGGGTACTTAGAATCATCGGATGGTTAGGGATGGTTAAGGTACTTAGAATCATCGGATGGTTAGGGATGGTTAAGGTACTTAGAATCATCGGATGGTTAGGGATGGTCCTAGGACCATATCTTTGGTTAGTGTTAATCAACAGCTTGCTCGTCAACCTAGAACGCCAAGGATATAGTGTAATAGCCTTCGTTGACGATATACTAGTAATAGTTAAGGCAACGTCAAGACAGAAGCTCCAGGACGCGGCAAACGCAGCGATGACGCTAGTGTGTGACTGGATACGAGATGCAAGAATGAAGATAGCAGCGAATAAAACCAGTGGACTCCTTCTTAGGGGGAAAGTCGATGCCGCTCACCCTCTTAGGATATTCGTGGAAGGAACGCGAATAGAATTTCCAGAAGAGGTTACCTACCTGGGAGTAAGCTTTGGACAAGGACTAGCGATCCATCCCCATATAGACAGGATCCTAGTCAAAAGGAATACAGTGCTAAACATACTGGGTAGGATGTCTGGTGCCTTATGGGTCATGGAATTCAAGCCCTCCATCCAAATATACAAAGCATGCAATATTAGTATAGCGACTTATGCAGTGGCCGCTTGGGGGCATCTGCTAAAAAGCAACCACATGAAAAGTCTTTTAAAAATCCAAAGGATAATACTTTTGAGGCTTATAAAAGGATACAGAACAATATCGTACGAAGGAGCCAGTGTAATTGCAGGGATACCACCAATCGATTTGGTAATCATGGCCAGAATAGCCCAGACGCAAAAGATTAAAGAATGGGAACTCTCGAACACAATTCCGTATAGCCTATCTAACAAGCTGCAAATTCCTAGGGAAGACGCAAATTTCAAAAGAAAAATAAAGGAAGCAGCGTGGGAATGGGTAATAGAGGAATGGGAAACAGCATGGCAAACATCGACCAAGGCATCCATCACAAAAAAATACTTTCCGACGATTAAGGCAAGACTGGAAAAAGACTGGTTGTAAGTGGACCATCACACGACTCAGTACCTTTCGGGCCATGGAGACTTTAAGGAATATTTATTTAAATTCAAGAAGACGCAAAGTCCTTTATGTAGATGTGGAGAGGAGGATGAAAGTGTGGAACATATAATTAAGAGATGCAAGCTCTACGACAGTATCCGGGTGAGGCTAATGAGACGGATCTACGACTACAATCTAGATATGACTACAATAGTGGAGTCAATCGAATGCTTCAATGCATTTAAAGAATTTATTGCAGCAGTTGCAGCGAAAAAGGAACATTAAGATTGCAGAAATAAAGGCAAAATTAAATATAAAAAAAAACATAAATAAATAAATAAATATGTAAAGGTTAAAGGTTACCCTAGTTCCAGGTTTTACTTTGGCAATGATGCGCAGTGTCAGGTGCCAAAAAAAAAAAATAAAAAATAAAAAAAAAGGTTAGGGATGGTTAGGGATGGTTAAGGTACTTAGAATCATCGGATGGTTAGGGATGGTTAAGGTACTTAGAATCATCGGATGGTTAGTGATGGTTAAGGTACTTAGAATCATCGGATGGTTAGGGATGGTCCTAGGACCATATCTTTGGTTAGTGTTAATCAACAGCTTGCTCGTCAACCTAGAACGCCAAGGATATAGTGTAATAGCCTTCGTTGACGATATACTAGTAATAGTTAAGGCAACGTCAAGACAGAAGCTCCAGGACGCGGCAAACGCAGCGATGACGCTAGTGTGTGACTGGATACGAGATGCAAGAATGAAGATAGCAGCGAATAAAACCAGTGGACTCCTTCTTAGGGGGAAAGTCGATGCCGCTCACCCTCTTAGGATATTCGTGGAAGGAACGCGAATAGAATTTCCAGAAGAGGTTACCTACCTGGGAGTAAGCTTTGGACAAGGACTAGCGATCCATCCCCATATAGACAGGATCCTAGTCAAAAGGAATACAGTGCTAAACATACTGGGTAGGATGTCTGGTGCCTTATGGGTCATGGAATTCAAGCCCTCCATCCAAATATACAAAGCATGCAATATTAGTATAGCGACTTATGCAGTGGCCGCTTGGGGGCATCTGCTAAAAAGCAACCACATGAAAAGTCTTTTAAAAATCCAAAGGATAATACTTTTGAGGCTTATAAAAGGATACAGAACAATATCGTACGAAGGAGCCAGTGTAATTGCAGGGATACCACCAATCGATTTGGTAATCATGGCCAGAATAGCCCAGACGCAAAAGATTAAAGAATGGGAACTCTCGAACACAATTCCGTATAGCCTATCTAACAAGCTGCAAATTCCTAGGGAAGACGCAAATTTCAAAAGAAAAATAAAGGAAGCAGCGTGGGAATGGGTAATAGAGGAATGGGAAACAGCATGGCAAACATCGACCAAGGCATCCATCACAAAAAAATACTTTCCGACGATTAAGGCAAGACTGGAAAAAGACTGGTTGTAAGTGGACCATCACACGACTCAGTACCTTTCGGGCCATGGAGACTTTAAGGAATATTTATTTAAATTCAAGAAGACGCAAAGTCCTTTATGTAGATGTGGAGAGGAGGATGAAAGTGTGGAACATATAATTAAGAGATGCAAGCTCTACGACAGTATCCGGGTGAGGCTAATGAGACGGATCTACGACTACAATCTAGATATGACTACAATAGTGGAGTCAATCGAATGCTTCAATGCATTTAAAGAATTTATTGCAGCAGTTGCAGCGAAAAAGGAACATTAAGATTGCAGAAATAAAGGCAAAATTAAATATAAAAAAAAAACATAAATAAATAAATAAATATGTAAAGGTTAAAGGTTACCCTAGTTCCAGGTTTTACTTTGGCAATGATGCGCAGTGTCAGGTGCCAAAAAAAAAAAATAAAAAATAAAAAAAAAGGTTAGGGATGGTTAGGGATGGTTAAGGTACTTAGAATCATCGGATGGTTAGGGATGGTTAAGGTACTTAGAATCATCGGATGGTTAGGGATGGTTAAGGTACTTAGAATCATCGGATGGTTAGGGATGGTTAAGGTACTTAGAATCATCGGATGGTTAGGGATGGTTAGGGATGGTTAAGGTACTTAGAATCATCGGATGGTTAGGGATGGTTAAGGTACTTTGAATCATCGGATGGTTAGGGATGGTTAAGGTACTTAGAATCATCGGATGGTTACCCGGTCTATCCGACATGGATCTTCCATTACACAGATATATACCCAAAGATTCCATAATTTCCCCGGTCTATCCGACATGGATCTACCATTACAAAGATATAAACCCAAAGATTCCATAATTTCCCCGGTCTATCCGACATGGATCTACCATTACAAAGATATAAACCCCAAGATTCCATAATTTCCCCGGTCTATCCGACATGGATCTACCATTACAAAGATATATACCCAAAGATTCCATAATTTCCCCGGTCTATCCGACATGGATCTACCATTACAAAGATATAAACCCAAAGATTCCATAATTTCCCCGGTCTATCCGACATGGATCTACCATTACAAAGATATAAACCCAAAGATTCCATAATTTCCCCGGCCTATCCGACATGGATCTACCATTGCAAAGATATAAACCCAGAGATTCCATAATTTCGACCAATAATTTACCTCGGTAATTTTCATTAATATGACTAACGATTCTTGTTCCATACAGGTTGCTATCTGAGAACAGGCTGTCATCTAGATCATTTAAATTTCCCACATGCCCATTAAAATCGCCACACAAAATGACACAATGATCAGGATTGTTGATTGCGTACTGAGACAAAAGGTCTTTATATATATATATATATATATATATATATATATATATATGAGGCCCGGTGGCCGTGAGTATTAAGGCGTGAGCACTTAACACACCGTGTCACAGGTCATGGGTTCGATTCCCACCATGGGGTGATGTCTTTTCTTTAGAAAAAAGGAAAAGCCTTTTGAGGATTGGTTTCCGGGTCCCAAACTGTCCCTAGGCCCTCGTACAGCAGGCCATACCTGCAGACGGCTGGGTAGTATGGTTACTGACCACACATGGGGGACATGGTGTACCGTATGGTCTTGAATCAAATACCTCTTGAGTATCAGCCCCTGTGGCTCCTAGTGGGCCTGTTAAGGAACTGATATATATATATATATATATATATATATATATATATATAATTAACTGTAGCTGTTGAATAGCGGAAGAGTGTGTTTACAAGAATAAAGCATATGGTCGACCTATGATGGGAAAACGGGAACAGATCCAAGTAGAGGAATGTTGATCGGCACATCGTGTTGTGATGTCCGACTTCTTATCAGCTGTCCTAATCAGCTGTTCGAGTACGAGTCGAACAAGCTAAGATTTAAACAAGGAGGGGAGCAACACCCACGTGGCACCGAATTCCCGCCGGAGGGCGGAAAAAAATATTGTCAGCTGTTTTATGTAAATCACACCGAGGTTTGGAGAGTCCACCGATCATAATACTTTTTATGGCTCTTTATTACATTTCCGAGTCTATAAAGAATTTTATTATCGATTCAAGTGCCTTCTAGATTACATTTTAACGCCCTAACTTGTCGCCATATTTCTTTTGGGTACTTCTTTTTATTTCTGGAGTTCTTCTCTCGCAGGTTGGTCTTCCATTTTTACAGAATTTAGTTCTAGGTAAAAATAAATATTTGGATACACATTTATTCAATTTCATATATATAGGTATATATATATATATATATATATATATATATATATATATATATATATATATATATGTACATACATCATAATGAATTTTATTGTTGTATGAACTTAAAACTATAATAATAATAACTGCTCATCGTGCGCATACCACGATTAGCTGTTATTATATTGTGTTATACAAGATCTTTCTGGGTAGGCCTAGGGACAGTCTAGGACCCTGAATCCAACCCACGAACGATGACACCAGAAGATAAAAGTGCGCTACCTCGCCCCCACTTTATTTTAACGATTTTATATTTATTTTATATTTTAAGGGAACGTTAAATATAAATGTTATTTAATATGACCTAAGGCCACCGACACAGGCGCACGTAATTACTCAAGAATAAATAATATGTAAATAGTTAAATTACTAAAGATGAATTTCTCAATGCTCTTGGAATAGATAAACATCTCCTAGAATAATTATTAAATAAATTGCTTCAAGTATTTATGCTTTCTATTATCAGAACAAGGAACTATAAATATTCAGGAAGAAATCCGTAGAGCCATCTATCAATGTTTTATTTTAGAAGCAATCTAAGAAGGGGTTCCCTGCATTAGTAAAACTAAGAAGATATGGTTCTCGGAATCCGCCGACCTTGTGGTCTACAGGAGATGCAGAGTCCCGCAGATCAGAACGGACGAACCGATGACGCGAGCATGCTGCTAAATAGCTTGTTATTACATCGGGGTTATGACGTACTCATAGTGACGCATGTATCGTCTCCTTATGATCCGAGAGCAGGGGTCATAGAATCAGGGGATAACCCAGCTGCTCTGATGAAGACGTCATATAGATACTCCGGTCATAGATGGCAAATCTATATCATTTGATGGATATACAACGTAGAATTAGAACAACACCACAACATGAGTCGAGGTTGAACAACAACAGGAATAAGAATGAACAATACCGGTGTTGAAAAGTGGTTATATACACACAAAAAAAAATATACAACAATAACATAACATAAGATAAGGTAGAACCAAACACAACATCCTTTGAGGTAGATCAACAGCACAACAAATCGGCGATAGAAATGCAGAGTATCGAATGTGAAAAAATGCATCTTTCATTTTCAATCTTTACTAGTTTCTGCTGGACTTATTTACGGCAAATTCTTGAATCTTAGATCACTCTATTAAAGGGAAAGTATGCCACTATCAAAAGGTCAAATCTGCCGAATATTTGACTGTCCACAAAAAAAGTTATGAATAAATACTTTCACACTCTGAAAAGTGGTGATTTTCATATTCTATACTCTGCATTTGTAACGGTGATATGATTGGGTGTATCAAAAATACAACATAAGATAAGGAAAAACAAGAATACAACATACTGTGAGGTATCGAAACAACACTACATAAGATAAGATAGAACAGCAACACAACATGCTTTGACGTAGACCAACAAACCTACATAAGATAAGATAGAACAGCAACACAACATGCTTTGACGTAGACCAAAAAACCTACATAAGATAAGGTAGAACAGCAACACAATATGCTTTGACGTAGACCAACACACCTACATAAGGTAAGATAGAACAGCGACACAACAAGCTTTGACGTAGACCAACAAACCTACATAAGATAAGGTAGAACAGCAACACAACATGCTTTGACGTAGACCAACAAACCTACATAAGATAAGGTAGAACAGCAACACAACATGCTTTGACGTAGACCAACAAACCTACATAAGATGAGATAGAACAGCAACACAACATGCTTTGACGTAGACCAACAAACCTACATAAGATAAGGTAGAACAGCAACACAACATGCTTTGACGTAGACCAACAAACCTACATAAGATGAGGTAGAACAGCAACACAACAAGCTTTGACGTAGACCAACAAACCTACATAAGATAAGGTAGAACAGCAACACAACATGCTTTGACGTAGACCAACAAACCTACATAAGATGAGGTAGAACAGCAACACAACATGCTTTGACGTAGACCAACAAACCTACATAAGATGAGGTAGAACAGCAACACAACATAAACGATAAAAATACACGATTTGTAAAATAATTTTGCCACAATTTGTATTACACTGAATAGTAATATATATATATATATATATATATATATATATATATATATATATATATATATACACACACACACACACAAACTAATATTATTAGCCATCAAAACGAACACTGTTACACCCAAAAGACAATATTTTGTCTGAAGTAAGCCATTGCATTTAATTTATTTCTGAGCTTTACATGAGACATTTTACCAATTAAATCCCCCAAGGATGGAGACGTCATACGGTGAGTGCTTCGGATACTTAGTAGAAATAAGGCAAATCCCCCTTCCCTTATATACCCCCAAGGATGGAGACGTCATACAGTGAGTGCTTCGGATACATAGTAGAAATAAGGCAAATCCCCCTTCCCTTATATACCCCCAAGGATGGAGACGTCATACGGTGAGTGCTTCGGATACTTAGTAGAAATAAGGCAAATCCCCCTTCCCTTATATACCCCCAAGGATGGAGACGTCATACAGTGAGTGCTTCGGATACATAGTAGAAATAAGGCAAATCCCCCTTCCCTTATATACCCCCAAGGATGGAGACGTCATACGGTGAGTGCTTCGGATACTTAGTAGAAATAAGGCAAATCCCCCTTCCCTTATATACCCCCAAAGATGGAGACGTCATACGATGAGTGCTTCCGATACTTAGTAGAAATAAGGCAAATCCCTAACATTAGTTAGTAGGAAATGATCGTAGTACAACATATAAAAACTTGAAAAGAAATATGTAATACTAAAAATTAGGATCAAAATTAGAAATTAAAAAAATAAATTTTTATTAAATATTTTTTCCGGGTAAATCCAAGTCCTAATAAACCGATTTTTTCCCCGTCCACTTCTACAGAGGTTAGTTGCGAGGAATCGAAAATAGAGCAAGGAAAGTCTCGAGTGGACCCTCAATCTACATGAACCTATGTGGTTTATTTTTATCAACAAATTTATCGCATTAGATACTCACGACGTAAATCAAGGCCCGGTTTTTCATCTCGGTGAATTGAAACGTGAAATGTTCTTGTCGGCATATCAGGATTGCATTGAGCATTAGATACTCACGACGTAAATCAAGGCCCGATTTTTCATCTCGTTGAATTGAAACGTGAAATGTTCTTGTCGGCATATCAGGATTGCATTGAGCATTAGATACTCACGACGTAAATCAAGTCCCGTTTTTTCATCTCGGTGAATTGAAACGTGAAATGTTCTTGTCGGCATATCAGGATTGCATTGAGCATTAGATACTCAAGACGTAAATCAAGGCCCGATTTTTCATCTCGTTGAATTGAAACGTGAAATGTTCTTGTCGGCATATCAGGATTGCATTGAGCATTAGATACTCACGACGTAAATCAAGTCCCGTTTTTTCATCTCGGTGAATTGAAACGTGAAATGTTCTTACCGGCATATCAGGATTCCATTGAGCATTAGATACTCACGACGTAAATCAAGTCCCGTTTTTTCATCTCGGTGAATTGAAACGTGAAATGTTCTTATCGGCATATCAGGATTGCATTGAGCATTAGATACTCACGACGTAAATCAAGTCCCGATTTTTCATCTCGGTGAATTGAAACGTGAAATGTTCTTGTCGGCATATTAGGATTGCATTGAGCATTAGATACTCACGACGTAAATCAAGTCCCGTTTTTTCATCTCGGTGAATTGAAACGTGAAATGTTCTTGTCGGCATATCAGGATTGCATTGAGCATTAGATACTCACGACGTAAATCAAGTCCCGTTTTTTCATCTCGGTGAATTGAAACGTGAAATGTTCTTGTCGGCATATCAGGATTGCATTGAGCATTAGATACTCACGACGTAAATCAAGGCCCGATTTTTCATCTCGGTGAATTGAAACGTGAAATGTTCTTGTCGGCATACCAGGTTTACATTGAGCATTAGATACTCACGACGTAAATCAAGGCCCGTTTTTTCATATCGGTGAATTGAAACGTGAAATGTTCTTGTCGGCATATCAGGATTGCATTGAGTATTAGATACTCACGACGTAAATCAAGGCCCGATTTTTCATCTCGTTGAATTGAAACGTGAAATGTTCTTGTCGGCATATCAGGATTGCATTGAGTATTAGATACTCACGACGTAAATCAAGGCCCGATTTTTCATCTCGTTGAATTGAAACGTGAAATGTTCTTGTCGGCATATCAGGATTGCATTGAGCATTAGATACTCACGACGTAAATCAAGTCCCGATTTTTCATCTCGGTGAATTGAAACGTGAAATGTTCTTGTCGGCATATCAGGATTGCATTGAGCATTAGATACTCACGACGTAAATCAAGGCCCGATTTTTCATCTCGTTGAATTGAAACGTGAAATGTTCTTGTCGGCATATCAGGATTACATTGAGCATTAGATACTCACGACGTAAATCAAGTCCCGATTTTTCATCTCGGTGAATTGAAACGTGAAATGTTCTTGTCGGCATATCAGGATTCCATTGAGTATTAGATACTCACGACGTAAATCAAGGCCCGATTTTTCATCTCGGTGAATTGAAACGTGAAATGTTCTTGTCGGCATATCAGGATTACATTGAGCATTAGGAACACTGTAAATCTACTTTGCCACATCACCTAGAATCAGTTAAGGGACCTTCTTCGCCCTTGTGGCCTGTTAGGCGACTGGCTTATATACGTGTGTGTGTATATATGTTTATATGTGCGTGAATTGTGGTTGACGTCGTAAGGGTGTTCTATATTCAGGGAAAGAAGAAATACAGCAAAACCTGCCATAAACATTGATGTAAGAACGCACTGACTGCATTGAAAATGGACAGGCTGTCCCATTTGCCTGCTCAATGCGCTGTTATTAGATCTAAACATAGAATTAGCCGTAAGGATCTGTAAGCTGACAACACTGACATGATAGTCGGTCTTAGATGGCGTACAAACAGTGATTGAAGGCCTGGTCTACCTGCCCGCCCAGCTGATGATGGGTTATCCCATAGTCTGAGGGGTGATGGATCCCATTATCTTTGATTGACTCCAATGCACTGGAGCAACGCTACAACTAGTTAGAAAGTTCACCTTGTTGAAATGGCTTCAAGAATCCTATAGGGAAATTTTGAGAAATTGAGGACTATACAGACCACTAAAGATATTTCCGATGGAAGTGGACAGGTCAGGTTCGTTAACCAGCAGAATCCGTCCACTGGAACATGGTTTATTGAGTGAAATTCGCGCGAAAAAAATCGTTACGCTTACTTCATATGCCTGCAAGTACTCGTTTTATAAATTTCCTGGCCTAGGAAAACAAATGAAACCATTTTTAAGTCGATACATTCAACTGTTTTTGAGAAAAGTGGAAAAATATTTGCAGAATCGAATTTTTGGTTTGGGTACTTAGAATCATCGGATGGTTAGGGATGGTTAAGGTACTTAGAATCATCGGATGGTTAGGGATGGTTAAGGTACTTAGAATCATCGGATGGTTAGGGATGGTCCTAGGACCATATCTTTGGTTAGTGTTAATCAACAGCTTGCTCGTCAACCTAGAACGCCAAGGATATAGTGTAATAGCCTTCGTTGACGATATACTAGTAATAGTTAAGGCAACGTCAAGACAGAAGCTCCAGGACGCGGCAAACGCAGCGATGACGCTAGTGTGTGACTGGATACGAGATGCAAGAATGAAGATAGCAGCGAATAAAACCAGTGGACTCCTTCTTAGGGGGAAAGTCGATGCCGCTCACCCTCTTAGGATATTCGTGGAAGGAACGCGAATAGAATTTCCAGAAGAGGTTACCTACCTGGGAGTAAGCTTTGGACAAGGACTAGCGATCCATCCCCATATAGACAGGATCCTAGTCAAAAGGAATACAGTGCTAAACATACTGGGTAGGATGTCTGGTGCCTTATGGGTCATGGAATTCAAGCCCTCCATCCAAATATACAAAGCATGCAATATTAGTATAGCGACTTATGCAGTGGCCGCTTGGGGGCATCTGCTAAAAAGCAACCACATGAAAAGTCTTTTAAAAATCCAAAGGATAATACTTTTGAGGCTTATAAAAGGATACAGAACAATATCGTACGAAGGAGCCAGTGTAATTGCAGGGATACCACCAATCGATTTGGTAATCATGGCCAGAATAGCCCAGACGCAAAAGATTAAAGAATGGGAACTCTCGAACACAATTCCGTATAGCCTATCTAACAAGCTGCAAATTCCTAGGGAAGACGCAAATTTCAAAAGAAAAATAAAGGAAGCAGCGTGGGAATGGGTAATAGAGGAATGGGAAACAGCATGGCAAACATCGACCAAGGCATCCATCACAAAAAAATACTTTCCGACGATTAAGGCAAGACTGGAAAAAGACTGGTTGTAAGTGGACCATCACACGACTCAGTACCTTTCGGGCCATGGAGACTTTAAGGAATATTTATTTAAATTCAAGAAGACGCAAAGTCCTTTATGTAGATGTGGAGAGGAGGATGAAAGTGTGGAACATATAATTAAGAGATGCAAGCTCTACGACAGTATCCGGGTGAGGCTAATGAGACGGATCTACGACTACAATCTAGATATGACTACAATAGTGGAGTCAATCGAATGCTTCAATGCATTTAAAGAATTTATTGCAGCAGTTGCAGCGAAAAAGGAACATTAAGATTGCAGAAATAAAGGCAAAATTAAATATAAAAAAAAACATAAATAAATAAATAAATATGTAAAGGTTAAAGGTTACCCTAGTTCCAGGTTTTACTTTGGCAATGATGCGCAGTGTCAGGTGCCAAAAAAAAAAAATAAAAAATAAAAAAAAAGGTTAGGGATGGTTAGGGATGGTTAAGGTACTTAGAATCATCGGATGGTTAGGGATGGTTAAGGTACTTAGAATCATCGGATGGTTAGTGATGGTTAAGGTACTTAGAATCATCGGATGGTTAGGGATGGTCCTAGGACCATATCTTTGGTTAGTGTTAATCAACAGCTTGCTCGTCAACCTAGAACGCCAAGGATATAGTGTAATAGCCTTCGTTGACGATATACTAGTAATAGTTAAGGCAACGTCAAGACAGAAGCTCCAGGACGCGGCAAACGCAGCGATGACGCTAGTGTGTGACTGGATACGAGATGCAAGAATGAAGATAGCAGCGAATAAAACCAGTGGACTCCTTCTTAGGGGGAAAGTCGATGCCGCTCACCCTCTTAGGATATTCGTGGAAGGAACGCGAATAGAATTTCCAGAAGAGGTTACCTACCTGGGAGTAAGCTTTGGACAAGGACTAGCGATCCATCCCCATATAGACAGGATCCTAGTCAAAAGGAATACAGTGCTAAACATACTGGGTAGGATGTCTGGTGCCTTATGGGTCATGGAATTCAAGCCCTCCATCCAAATATACAAAGCATGCAATATTAGTATAGCGACTTATGCAGTGGCCGCTTGGGGGCATCTGCTAAAAAGCAACCACATGAAAAGTCTTTTAAAAATCCAAAGGATAATACTTTTGAGGCTTATAAAAGGATACAGAACAATATCGTACGAAGGAGCCAGTGTAATTGCAGGGATACCACCAATCGATTTGGTAATCATGGCCAGAATAGCCCAGACGCAAAAGATTAAAGAATGGGAACTCTCGAACACAATTCCGTATAGCCTATCTAACAAGCTGCAAATTCCTAGGGAAGACGCAAATTTCAAAAGAAAAATAAAGGAAGCAGCGTGGGAATGGGTAATAGAGGAATGGGAAACAGCATGGCAAACATCGACCAAGGCATCCATCACAAAAAAATACTTTCCGACGATTAAGGCAAGACTGGAAAAAGACTGGTTGTAAGTGGACCATCACACGACTCAGTACCTTTCGGGCCATGGAGACTTTAAGGAATATTTATTTAAATTCAAGAAGACGCAAAGTCCTTTATGTAGATGTGGAGAGGAGGATGAAAGTGTGGAACATATAATTAAGAGATGCAAGCTCTACGACAGTATCCGGGTGAGGCTAATGAGACGGATCTACGACTACAATCTAGATATGACTACAATAGTGGAGTCAATCGAATGCTTCAATGCATTTAAAGAATTTATTGCAGCAGTTGCAGCGAAAAAGGAACATTAAGATTGCAGAAATAAAGGCAAAATTAAATATAAAAAAAAAACATAAATAAATAAATAAATATGTAAAGGTTAAAGGTTACCCTAGTTCCAGGTTTTACTTTGGCAATGATGCGCAGTGTCAGGTGCCAAAAAAAAAAAATAAAAAATAAAAAAAAAGGTTAGGGATGGTTAGGGATGGTTAAGGTACTTAGAATCATCGGATGGTTAGGGATGGTTAAGGTACTTAGAATCATCGGATGGTTAGGGATGGTTAAGGTACTTAGAATCATCGGATGGTTAGGGATGGTTAAGGTACTTAGAATCATCGGATGGTTAGGGATGGTTAGGGATGGTTAAGGTACTTAGAATCATCGGATGGTTAGGGATGGTTAAGGTACTTTGAATCATCGGATGGTTAGGGATGGTTAAGGTACTTAGAATCATCGGATGGTTAGGGATGGTTAGGGATGGTTAAGGTACTTAGAATCATCGGATGGTTAGGGATGGTTAAGGTACTTTGAATCATCGGATGGTTAGGGATGGTTAAGGTACTTAGAATCATCGGATGGTTAGGGATGGTTAGGGATGGTTAAGGTACTTAGAATCATCGGATGGTTAGGGATGGTTAAGGTACTTAGAATCATCGGATTAAGTTAAAACATTTTCTACATCTTTGAAATTTATATAAACTAAAATTTTTAAATTTTTGTTACGTTTGGAGTTAAGGAAGTATTCCAAAATAGAAAATAGCTTATTAGTGTAGGGGTCTCCCGTGGTCTAGTGGCTAGCGCCTTAGATTCATAATGGGGGGATAGTTGGTTCGATCCCCAATGGCGGCAGGAATTTTCTCATCTCAGGGCTCGCTGAGAAAATTCCTAGCTGCACCCTGGATGTCGGCGCTAATGGTCCAGATTTGTCCATGCGCCGTTAAAAAATGATAATAATAAAATTGGTGGAGATGATATGTTTTCGGCTCTTTGTATATTTTCGTAAATATCTGGAAAACGGTTAGGAAGCCATGATAAGTAAAGGGTGAACATCCTAATGCTTACTAAATTATCTTCCAAAAAGGTTCTGAAGCAACTTTAAATGGGGCAATGTCAATCGGAGAAATAACTGCTTAAAACTTTGAAGTAATTGATTTCGTTTTTTTGGGCGGTTATTTTTTTCTGTTTTTATTTCTTAATTGCTTCTAGTAGGAGAATGTAATTGTCAATAAAACAGGATAAGCAAAATAAGAAAAAAAAATTGTTAGAAATATAGCTTTCCAAGTTTTAGCATTTTCCTCCGAAGGAAAGTAGCTATTGAGGTTGCACTTATGAAGGAAGTATTGAAAAATTTCTTCAAATCTTTATCGATCCTACCTAGGAGAGACCGAAAATAACCCCCGTTAAAATTTATATATGCATATATATATATATATATATATATATATATATATATATATATATTTAAATATATTTATTTATTTATTTATCAAATTAAAACAATCACAGCCTAAGCCAATACATTGTAGTCATAAAAGAATTGAAAAGAAATAATGACAAATAAATAACAATATTACAAAACAAAAACAACTTCCAGATATAAATAAATATATAAAACATCAAATAAATGTATAAAACATAAAATAAATATATAAAACAGCTATATATTGATTTTAAATGTCTTAAAATATTTTTTAGAAATTTCTCCGTTAGAAAAGTCTTTATTTTTTGGACTTTTATCATTCCAAAGTCCACAAGAACGAGAATTAACGTCTCTAAATGCAGAGTGGCGAGTTTCGTGTAGTAGAGGGCTGAATTGACTGGATGTTCTGTCTGACGACTGGAACATGAAGAGGTATTGAAGCTAGGAGGTCAGGACTATCCAGCTCTCCTTCCAGTAGTAAATATGTATATATATATATATATATATATATATATATATATATATATATATATATATATATATATATATATATGTGTGTGTGTGTCTGTTAACACGATAGCGGCCAGAGTTTTTGTTTTTTCTTCACGAAACGTGGTATATAGCATTAAATTAGCAAAAGATTGAACGAGTTCGTTAACCACCAAAATCAGCCCACAGGAAGGGGTGGGGGGCTTACCTCGAACCCAAAACACTAATTTTACCGTGCCAGCCGTAATTATTCGTTATGTTGATCTAAAGAGAGACATACGTTGTAAAAATAAACTAAATCCGTTTATTAGGAGGGGGGGGGTGTTTACTCCGGGCCCGCATTACCAATTTGCTACTATTTATTAAGTAGTGTAGTAGGTACCACGTGTAAAAATAACTCTGAAACCGAATTAATAATTGTACAGTTGCTCATTACAAAAGTAAAAGAGAATTATTGTTTTTTTTTTTTTTTTTTTTTTTTTTTTTTTTTTTTTTTTTTTTTTTTTTTTTTTTTTTTTTTTTAAATATATATATTTATATAGGTCCTTTTAAACAAATTATTCAGTAGTCTACACTACCCAAATTCTGAGGAAAGTGCTTAGTTATGTAGCTCCTGCGTGATAGACTTTTGTTTTGATCTGTTGAACGGTTTTTTTGTTGTTTTTTTTAAACACTTTTTATTGATTCTTTTATGGTGTTTGAATTGAATTTATGAGAAAATTAGTATTTTATAAAAGAAGGCAATAAAATGAGAAACTTATTGGCAAGAGTGGTTTCCTAGACCGGACGTTGAGATGGCGGGCGAGATACTCCCACTTCCGCTTAGGATACTCCCAGTTTCCTGTTGTGGCGCCTTAAAATCCATTCTCGTTAAGATTTTATTTACATTTTTCACGAAAGATCAATCGCTACCAATAACTGCGTCTATTCCTTTGATAATGGCACTGGGATAAGAACGGAACCGCGCTAAGATGACGCAGTTCCTGCGAGTCGGTCTTTTTTGGAGGGCAGTGGGATATTTATAGGATCTCGTCCTTCCTAAATATCCTTTCTGGAGCTTGTTTTTTTTCCCCCGCAAGGCAATTAATAAAAAAACTCATCCTGCTACAGGCGGACATCGAACCCGCATGTCTATAGGACTGAATCTGATACGCTAGCTCCTCTAGCTATACATTCCCTTGATACCAAAGTAAAATTCTGAACAATATTGGCTATAATTACTGAGGATTTTAGCCGATTTATGACGTCATGGGAATCATTGGATTCTCCGAATCTAGTTGCCTATGATGTCATATCCCCGATAGAATGTCGTATCAGTATTGATGCTATATACCACTGAATATGACGTGTAATGCATTAATGGCCTATCAATATTCAGAAATCTCCAGCCTCTTGTAGCTGTGGTATATTCTCTTCCAAGTATCCGTCTAATGATATTCAGCTAGCTAAGTAGAGATTTGAAGGTCTCAGTAGGTTCCGGATGCGGTTCAAGCAGAGGGATCTTTTGTACAATTCATTTGTGTACAGAACACTTGCGTATATTAAAAATAATTTGTAGGGGGGGAGCTGGTAGCACCTAAGAATTTGGGGTGTAGGGAAAATTTTAAATATTTTAGTGTAAAATTGTTAGTTTCAATGTCCTCTGGACATCTAGTAGACCAGGGTAAATGTAAAAGACAGAGGTTTTTTTACATGAAATTTTCTCAACAAAACGAAGTTACGGGGGTGCGAGCACACTCAGCCCCCTTGTATACGACCATGGTAGAGAATACGGATTTGATAAGGACAATGTTAAATGAGAAAATATTTACTAAAATATCTTTTAATATCTGACTTCCCCATAAAGCTGTTACTACTCTTTTAATAGAACGGAAAATCCGCTTATGGTATCGAATTGACAAGCCGAAACTTCACTAAAAAATGTTAACATTAAGGCGTAATTCGAACTTCTAACGTTTTTTTACCATTTTTTATGTGCTTAGAAACTTTCTTAACTAATCAAAAATGACATTCAAGTATGTTTATGTAGCGGAAAAGTTTTAAAATGTTAATTATTTTTTTACAAAAACGGTTTGTGTACAATCTTCATCGGAGAAAACTGTTCTTAAATTTCGATGGTTTTAACTTCATTCCTTTGAAATGCTTATATTATATATGATTTTTCTCAGATTTCATTTTTGCGTCATTATTTTTAATTAGATTTATCAGTGTAATAATATTATTTACAATGCAAATAAGTTATTTGAATGAGAAACGTGTTTGTAATAAAACTTTTCTTAGGAATGAGCAAGAGTCGAGGATGTGTAGTGAGTTATTTTTGGTTACAGTTGCGTGCGGTCAGTTTTTTCTACATTGTGGCGCTTAAAATCCAATTTTCTTCCGGATAAATTGGACCAAGAGCTTAAACTTATCATGTAAGCTCAAAACAAATTAATTGAATGTTTTTATAATAGGCTTTCCACATGAATATTTCTGCGAGTCGTAATTTTGTGAAAATTTGCACGGTTCAATAATTTAGCATTCATATATAGCAATGTCCTTTAAATATAATTTATGAACCTTAAAAATACTTGAAAAGAGGTTATTATTTCAAAGACAAAATAACATAGAATTTGTTTTGACCGCATGCATTGGGAGAGGGAAATTAAATGGGAGACTTGAGAAAGACATCTTCCCATTCGGCAAAGAGATCTTCTAGATAAGGGTTAAATTATAATAATGTGGAATTTCTCGAAAGGGTTAAGAATGAAATATTGGTAAATAGTAAATGGTAGCAAGCCTCATTCATAATATTTTGAAAATAGCCTAAACCTGCATAATTTAGGTTATGATATGTGCAGTTTCTAGAAAGGTTGGCTCGCTTTCTCCTCCACATTCTAGTATAGTGCAAGGATCAAAATTAATTCAATATCGTTTTAGGCTAGTTACAGCTGATTTGCATAGGAGGTTTAAGCAGACAGCGTCATCGGATCATTCATTTCCTATGCATCATTTGGAAACCTTAGAATAGTAGCAGTAAATTATTCTGTTTTCAAATTTCGTGAAAACTCAAAGACATCTGGGAGAAAGCTGAAATTTAAGACGCCAAAATGCACAGGAATCTGATCTAAGCGGAAATCACTCACTCCGCCTACACGCCTTCCGCTCGTTCTAATGGAAAGGTCTATTGCATACAAGTTTCTCATTTATTATCTCGTTTTACTCAAGAATGCAATTACCCTGCGTCCACCTATTCCAAGCACCTGTATATATGTCCTATATATATATATATATATATATATATATATATATATATATATATATATATATATATATATATATTTATATATGTGTGTGTGTGTGTTAAACGCTCCACGCACTTATAGGAAATTCGATTCTGAGCAAAAATGTTCCTATCAACAGATCGGGAAATACATTCTGCCACCACTGGAACCAAAAACCCGCTAAAACCATATTTGCGCTGATAAACGCTGAAAAAACACTACCTAATTATTAGATAGAGACCAAACGAATCACGAAACCCCGTGATGCAAAACTACATTCCTAGGTAAAAACATATGTAAATATAGTATCCTCAGTAATTATAGTATATAGTGGCCTACAACATGTATTAGCATAATATTTCTCTAAGACCACATGTTGAGAGGTTACTGGGATTTTGAGCTTGAAAAACGTGGTTTTGTTATTTGTTATCAGCACCAGAACCTCCAGAATGCATTTTCAGACCGATATTGATAGGAACATTTCATATCTGAGACTAGAATTTACTATAAATACCTTGAAGACGACTTAGGGACTGAAATTGTATCGAGTACTTTCCTATTTTAACTTATTTCACTTACACTTTCAGAAGTTTTTGATGGAATGGATCTATTGCGGTTACACTCATAAAAGTATATTTGATATTTAGCATTCCTATAGCAAACGATTAAGCCAGTTTGTTAATCAGTGATATATCCATGTTTCCTGCGATCACAAATTTTACATATGCCTCTAACGGACGAAATATTTAGCATAAATATGCTTTAGCGATGACTACACTGGGACAAAACGTTACAAAATTTATCTGCTGGCGTTCGTGCATGCTTGGTGGCCATGAAGAACCATGTATGTTATACAGTACATTACATAGGTTTGTCGGGTGGGCCTAAAGCATATTTATGTTCCTGAATTTGAGTAGAAGGTTCTAAACGAAATATTTTTGTTATTTCTTTTTTTTTTATTTATATTATTTTTTCACAAAAACCTCCAGAGGCCTAATAGTAACATAGATAGATCTGGACTTATATTTCGCCGGTCTCTGTAATGTTTGACACGATGGAGGTTCAGATATGCAGCCATCTCGATATGCAAGTACGCCTGGCAAGTCTGGGGTCAGGTGAACTTGCAAATACGTCGCGGGTATGTACAGAGAATGATATTTTGTAAAAACAAGCTATATACGTCCGTTACGTAGGGGGGTTTATTCAAGAACCAAATTATTAAATTGTCTGAATCGGCCATCATTTTGACTTCCTTGCAACGAAACACGCTAGATGTCATGTCCTAGTATTGAGGTACATATTTCTGAAAAATCCGGTACATTTGGGGGGGGGGAGGGAAGGTCTTTTTGCGAAGTCCACATCCAATTACTTTCACTCTTGCCTATGTAGAGGGCATATCATTAAGACAGGAAGAGTGACCACTAGTGTAGAAGCTCTGAAGCTAGGTTCATACAGTTTCCATGGTAGATAAAGAGATATTTACCATGTCTTTCATAGTCAGAACTGAAAAACACAGATTTTTAGGTTGTGTCACTTTAGAAATACTAGTACGATACGGTATAAATATAGTAGTGGTCTTAGCAAAAAGGCCCGGGAAGGATGTATCCGGGAGAAAAATTAAATAGAAATGAATAATTGACTCAGCTGTTCTTGAGAGATATAAAATACCAATTTATAGTTTATTATGTACTAATATAGGTTATTTTATGAAATTTACTTTGTTCTGCAGCTGCTGCGGATGTTTATAGAATCCGGTTTGTGAAGTTCCAGATTTGAGTAGAAAAGGCATTGATTTGCCTGATGGTTTTGACTGCACCAAATCCTGTGTGGTTTGCCACCTACAGCAGCCACCCTTGTGATCATCGGAGATCCTGGCCGCTAGAATTAGCTGCTACTTCAGAGCCTATACTCCAGGTCGACCTTGCTTCTCGAGGTATCGTCCTAATGACACACAACAAGATGGAAAACACAGAGATCGGGTCTGGAGCTATTACAGTTTAACGGTGACCGGACGAAAGCTCCAAGTCATAGCTGGAAGTCACGACTCGACAAGAGCTAAGGGTTTATCTGATTGCTGGCGAATAATGGCTAACCCAAACCTTACTAATGTATCCTTCTCTTCTTAACCATCGTCAGATCTATTCCTCGTTTCTTGGTCAAAGGCAGAGGATTTCACTTCCGTATCCTCAATATCAATCATCCTATCTACTAAACTAAATGTAAATTACATTCCGCGCTAGGATGATGGAGTTCCTGCGAGTTGGAGCTATATTCTTGATCTATGGCTCCTACCTATGCTTGCTTTAGTTTCAGCGGAACAATGATGTTGGAATTCCCTGGTGTAGTTGGGGATGTAATGTTGCCCTCTTATCTACAATAATATCACCTTTCTAAAACGCTAGAACATTAGTGTTTGTTAAACTCTAAACTTCAAATATTATTCCTTTTACAAAACGATACAATATCTGTTTAACTCTACAATAATATTTCTACTGAAATATTATTCCTTTTACAAAACGATACAATATGGGTTTAACTCTACAATAATATTTCTACTAAAATATTATTCCTTTTACAAAACGATACAATATCTGTTTAACTCTACAATAATATTTCTACTGAAATATTATTCCTTTTACAAAACGATACAATATGGGTTTAACTCTACAATAATATTTCTACTAAAATATTATTCCTTTTACAAAACAATACAATATCTGTTTAACTCTACAATAATATTTCTACTGAAATATTATTCCTTTTACAAAACGATACAATATGGGTTTAACTCTACAATAATATTTCTACTAAAATATTATTCCTTTTACAAAACGATACAATATCTGTTTAACTCTACAATAATATTTCTACTAAAATATTATTCCTTTTACAAAACGATACAATATGGGTTTAACTCTACAATAATATTTCTACTATAATATTATTCCTTTCCTAAAACACTATCTCTACATCCATGGTTGTATAAAAAAAAAATAAATTTGGGGAGGGGGGCTGAGAGAATTTAG
This sequence comes from Gonocerus acuteangulatus, assembly GCA_946811695.1. Classification (NCBI taxonomy): domain Eukaryota; kingdom Metazoa; phylum Arthropoda; class Insecta; order Hemiptera; family Coreidae; genus Gonocerus; species Gonocerus acuteangulatus. Next base: position 101,664,296 of record OX328126.1, read on the forward strand.
AGGAGTTTGGAATTCTGACAATCAAGAACTTGAAGTATTAAACGCTATTACACCATAACAATTTTTTTCTGAACTAAGTGATCTTATTTAATTTATTTTTAAGGTTTTTATTACACATATTTACCAATTTCGGGGGGAACTGCAGCCCCGTCTGTCACCCCCCCCCCTTATATACGCCCATGTCTTTATCTCTCAAGTATCTATGCTTAGGATTCTGTTTTCAGCCAGGAAGAGGAGCTGATAAACGTACAATTTCAATATCTATGGAATGTTCATTTAATAATATTGCTTTTTAGCACTTTCCTCCGAAGGAAAGTAGCTATTGAGGTTGGACTCATGACGGAATTTTTCAAAAATTTCTTCAAATCTTTATCGATCCTACCTAGTAGACACCGAAAATGACCCCCGTTAAAATTTATATATATCAATATATATATATATATATATGCATATATATATACATATATATGTGTCTGTTAACACGATAGCGGCCAGAGTTTTTGTTTTTTCGTCACGAAACTTGGTATATAGCATTCAATTAGCAAACGATTGAACGAGTTCGTTAACCACCAAAGTCGGTCCACCGGAAGGGGGGGTTTACCCCGAACCCAAAACACTAATTTGACTATGTCAGCCGTAATATTTGTTATATTTCAACGAAACTTGGTATTCGTAGTGGTAATATAGAGAGAAAAGTGAGATATAAAAATGAACTAAATCGGTTCATTAGAAGGGAGGGTTTACTCTGGACCCACAATACCAATTCGCCACTACCAGCCGTGATTTTTGGTATATTTCAACGGAACTCGGTATTCGTAGTGGTAATCCACAGGTAAATAACTGTTGTAAAAATAAACTAAATCGGTTCATTAGGAGGGGGGGTTTACTCCGGACCCACAATACTAATTCGCCACTACCAGCCGTCATTTTTGGTATATTTCGACGAAACTCGGTATTCGTAGTGGTAATCTACAGGTAAATATGTGTTGTAAAAATAAACTAAATCGGTTCATTAGAAGGGGGGGTTTACTCCTGACCCAAATTCTTAATATACTCATACCGGTCGTAATTTCTGCTGTATTGTAACGAAACACGGTATACGTCGTGGGTAACTCATGAGAAAGAAGTGTTGTAGAAATGAGCTGAATCGGTCAATCGGAAAGCGGGGGTTTAATTTGTAATATATTTCAATAGAAAAGCCCGTCAGACGTAGATTCACAAAGCCGCCGCAAGGAGCGCTTTCTACCCCTAGAGTGACTGTATCCTGTTCCTGCGTTAGATCAAAATACGATAATATGAGGTTTTTTGTATTTATTACGAAGTGTAATAGGTACCATGTGTAAACATAACTCTGGAAGCAAATTATTAATTGATCAGTTACTCATTACAAATTTAAAAGAGAACTATTCATGTTTTTATTTTATTTATGTAGGATATTTTAAGCAAATTGTTCTGGAAAGCAATCTACACTACCCAAATTCTGAGGAAAGTGCTTAGTTATGCAGCTCCTGCGTGACGGACTTTTTCAGTATTACGCCTGACTCAAGCTAGACAACACGACGAGAGGACTTCCTGATAAGGTAGGATTAAGATTAAGATAAAATATTATATGTTCATATTTAAATTTATTTAAGGAAAGGATAGATATACTATTGGTATACAAAAATTATAAGTTTGAGATTTACAAAAATTATTGTTGAATAGGAAAGCCCCTGAAGAGGTGCGAAAAGGCACGAAACATGTCGGGCGAAACATACAAAATAAAGTAGTTAAAGTGAAAAAAGTGTGTACTACTTTATTGACCCCCTGCCAGAAAAAGAAACAAGAAAAAGTGAAAATATATATATATATATATATATATATATATATATATATATATATATAAAGTATAATAATAGCAATATAAATAAATATACCTGTATAGTGACATACCTATTGCTAGATAGGTATGTCACTATACAGGTATATTTATTTATATTGCTATTATTATACTTTATATATATATATATATATATATATATATATATATATATTTATATTTATATTTTCAAGCATATAGGTACTCATATTTATGTTAATGTTTCTAGCCTTTTTTTGTTGTTTTAGCACTTTCCTCCGAAGGAAAGTAGCTATTGAGGTTGGACTCATGACGGAATTTTTGAAAAATTTCTTCAAATCTTTATCGATCCTACCTAGTAGACACCGAAAATGACCCCCGTTAAAATTTATATATATCTATATATATATATATATATATATATATATATATATATATATATATATATATATATATATGTGTCTGTTAACACGATAGCGGCCAGACTTTTTGTTTTTACGTCACGAAACTTGGTATATAGCATTCAATTAGCAAACGATTGAACGAGTTCGTTAACCACCAAAGTCGGTCCACCGGAAGGGGGGGTTTACCCCGAACCCAAAACACTTATTTGACTATGTCAGCCGTAATATTTGTTATATTTCAACGAAACTTGGTATTCGTAGTGGTAATATAGAGAGAAAAGTGAGATATAAAAATGAACTAAATCGGTTCATTAGAAGGGGGGGTTTACTCCGGACCCACAATACCAATTCGCCACTACCAGCCGTGATTTTTGGTATGTTTCGACGAAACTCGGTATTCGTAGTGCTAATCCACAGGTAAATATGTGTTGTAAAAATAAACGAAATCGGTTCATTAGGAGGGGGGGGGGGGGTTTACTCCGGACCCACAATACCAATTCGCCACTAACAGCCGTGATTTTTGGTATATTTCGACGAAACTCGGTATTCGTAGTGGTAATCTACAGGTAAATATGTGTTGTAAAAATAAACTAAATCGGTTCATTAGAAGGGGGGGTTTACTCCGGACCCAAATTCCTAATATACTCATACCGGTCGTAATTTCTGCTGTATTGTAACGAAACGCGGTATACGTCGTGGGTAACTCATGAGAAAGAAGTGTTGTAAAAATGAGCTGAATCGGTCAATCGGAAAGCGGGGGTTTAATTTGTAATATATTTGAATAGAAAAGCCGGCAGACGTAGGTTCACAAAGCCGCCGCAAGGAGCGCTTTCTACCACTAGAGTGACTGTATCCTGTTCCTGCGTTAGATCAAAATACGATAATATGAGGATTTTTGTATTTATTACGTAGTGTAGTAGGTACCATGTGTAAACATAACTCTGGATGCAAATTAATAATTGATCAGTTACTCATTACAAAATGAGAACTATTCACGTTTTTATTTTATTTATGTAGGATATTTTAAGCAAATTGTTCTGGAAAGCAGTCTACACTACCCAAATTCTGAGGAAAGTGCTTAGTTATGCAGCTCCTGCGTGACGGACTTTTTCGGAATTTTAGTGTTTAGATTTGATGTTATTCTCGCGCAAGGAATAAAATGAAATAATTTCCTAGTTGTTGTAAAGCTAAATTGACACGGTGTAAAAGAGCAAGAAGCCGCTGGAGCAAGAACCCCAAGACTATCTCCAGATCTTTACCAAGTCCGATGCCCAGAAATCTGAATTATGTATGTCTTGTATCGCTGCTGATCTCACACCTGTACAGGCCAACCTCTTCTTTTTTACTACTTCGTAAACTTAGCTTTTTTTTGCTGACAACAGATATTTCTCTCTGATAAGTCAAATATCACGCCAGAACAGTCAGCCTTTTTAAAAGCTTCTGGACTTTCCTGTATATTTTTTTATTAATATTTCGAAAGGTGCCAAAGTGGCAAGTGCTCTGTTGAATTGCCGTTATTTGCTACCGGTATGTAATTAAATGAATTAAATCATTAAATATTTGAGTTAATAAGCGCTCAATCAGCTTTGATTGATCTTTAAAAGCGGATGTTACAGAACCCGTCAAGACCACTTCCACCCGCCTACTTCTCCAATCACCTTTCAATATTTACAAATATCTTGTTATTAATAGTTGGCTCCAATTCCATAATTGTTTTAACATACGATTTAAAACATTAGCCCCAATTTACAATATGTTAAATTGTCTAAAAATCTTTATAGACCCCACCCGCTAAGTACTAAATATCTATATTTGTAAATTTAATAAAATCAAATGGTTTTTATATTTTTCCGTTTCATACATTTGAAAAATCAAAACCACTCTTAGCACCATTTCTTTATTGTTAACAAATGTGTCTCCGCTTTAGATTCTAGTCGAGGGTAGTGGTAGCTTTTTAAGCAGTATTTCTCAATATCTTCGACCTAAAACATAGATTATATGTGAAAACAAAGTATGCGACGAGTTTGTTAATCAGCAATCTTGGTACAACTGAAGTGAGGTTTACTCCAGACATATGCTTACAAGACACTCCCAACATACATACTTGTAGAACATATGCACAATCAGAGAAAACACATAGCATCGAGGTGACAAGATATAAACACTTTGTGCAACTCCTGATCCTTAAGACAAACTGAAAATAAAAAAATATTTCTCGTTTTAGTTCTAAAATTTCGTTTTATTTAAGACATGACCGTACACCGATCATCTACACCTTGTCTAACTACTCAGCAACATATGCTGTAATAAACAAATTGGTAATATAGAAGATACTTCCGAACAAAATTAATTAAATAATAAAAAATTCATATTACAGTCAAATATTCAATAGAAATATAAAAAATAAAACCTTCTTACTTAGGAATGTGCTCAGTTATGTAGCGCCTGCGTGACGGACTTTTATTATAAATTATATTATTAAATAACATTAACACATTTTTGTGTAATGAATATGGTACAGGGTAAATAGTAAGATAAGAAATAATTGTTGCAATAAAAAGTAGAGAAAGGAGATGAAACTGTGCTAATTGATGAAGAAACAATAGTGAAAAGTAATAAATAAAGATCATTACTAAGAGATAATAATAATAAGATGAAACTATAATAGAGATTGTAAAATGAAAATGGAATCTACGACCGTTCTCTTGGAGAATCTAGGACCGTTCTCTTGGAGAATCTAGGACCGTTCTCTTGGAGAATCTACGACCGTTCTCTTGGAGAATCTAGGACCGTTCTCTTGGAGAATCTAGGACCGTTCTCTTGGAGAATCTAGGACCGTTCTCTTGGAGAATCTAGGACCGTTCTCTTGGAGAATCTAAGCCCGTTCTCTTGGAGAATCTAGGACCGTTCTCTTGGAGAATCTAGGACCGTTCTCTTGGAGAATCTAGGACCGTTCTCTTGGAGAATCTAGGACCGTTCTCTTGGAGAATCTAGGACCGTTCTCTTGGAGAATCTAGGACCGTTCTCTTGGAGAATCTAGGACCGTTCTCTTGGAGAATCTAGGACCGTTCTCTTGGAGAATCTAGGACCGTTCTCTTGGAGAATCTAGGCCCGTTCTCTTGGAGAATCTAGGACCGTTCTCTTGGAGAATCTAGGACCGTTCTCTTGGAGAATCTAGGACCGTTCTCTTGGAGAATCTAGGACCGTTCTCTTGGAGAATCTAGGACCGTTCTCTTGGAGAATCTAGGACCGTTCTCTTGGAGAATCTAGGACCGTTCCCTTGGATAATCTAGGACCGTTCCCTTGGAGAATCTAGGACCGTTCTCTTGGAGAATCTAGGACCGTTCTCTTGGAGAATCTAGGACCGTTCTCTTGGAGAATCTAGGACCGTTCTCTTGGAGAATCTAGGACCGTTCTCTTGGAGAATCTAGGACCGTTCTCTTGGAGAATCTAGGACCGTTCCCTTGGATAATCTAGGACCGTTCCCTTGGAGAATCTAGGACCGTTCTCTTGGAGAATCTAGGACCGTTCTCTTGGAGAATCTAGGACCGTTCTCTTGGAGAATCTAGGACCGTTCCCTTGGATAATCTAGGACCGATCTCTTGGAGAATCTAGGACCGTTCCCTTGGAGAATCTAGGACCGTTCTCTTGGAGAATCTAGGGCCGTTCCCTTGGAGAATCTAGGACCGTTCCCTTGGAGAATCTAGGACCGTTCTCTTGGAGAATCTAGGACCGTTCTCTTGGAGAATCTAGGACCGTTCTCTTGGAGAATCTAGGACCGTTCTCTTGGAGAATCTAGGACCGTTCTCTTGGAGAATCTAGGACCGTTCTCTTGGAGAATCTAGGACCGTTCTCTTGGAGAATCTAGGACCGTTCTCTTGGAGAATCTAGGACCGTTCTCTTGGAGAATCTAGGACCGTTCTCTTGGAGAATCTAGGACCGTTCTCTTGGAGAATCTAGGACCGTTCTCTTGGAGAATCTAGGACCGTTGTCTTGGAGAATCTAGGACCGTTCTCTTGGAGAATCTAGGACCGTTCTCTAGGAGAATCTAGGACCGTTCTCTTGGAGAATCTAGGACCGTTCCCTTGGATAATTTGTTCTACAACAAGATTAATACCATTATTATTGTAATTTACATTTTAAGTATTCTTTGATGGGATAAATTAGCAAGTGAAATTAGTAGCTGTGTTTCTTCTAAGTGTGAGGATGTTGTAGAAATAGATAGGAAATGGTCTATCAAACATGTTCTTAATAACAACATGTCCGAAACATGTTTATTATTACATAAACCTCAATTTATTTACAAAATATAACATGAAATGTAGTTATTGAAATTAATTGAAATGATACATTAAAACTTTCTTCCAAATCATTGTTGTTTCTTAGTTTTAAAATTATTTTTATTATTGTTTTATCGCTGGACCCCGATGAAGGCGGTTTGCTAACTGGAGGTTTTTTGAAACACATTGGTCTTAAAGAAAATAAAACTATTTCCGAAAAAGTATAGAAATTAACTTTGAATAAAACAGGAGAAAAGTCCCCTGCATAACTAAGCACTTTCCTCAGAATTGGGTAGAGTCGAGTGCATTCCTGAATAATTTGCTTAAAATAACCTATATAGATAATTACAATAAAAACTTTAATAGTTGTGCTTTTTTGTTTCAATTATTAATTTTGCAATTAATTTTTTCCAGAGTTTTGTGTATGCGTGGTACTACACTACGTAATAAATACACAAAGCTTCACATATTCATCTATTAATCTTGATGAGTTTCGCGAACCTTGTTTGATGAGTTGACGGAAGAATTCAATTCAAACATAGTACAAAGTAACACCCCCCCCCTTGGATAGACCGATTTAGTTCATTTTCACAACACTTCTTTCTTAATAGATAGCCAGGACGTATAAAGAGTTTCATAACAATACAACAGAAATTACGACCGGTATAAGGAAATTAGTAATTTCTGTCCGGAGTAAACCCCCCCCCCTTCTAGTCAACCGATTTAGTTTATTTTTACAACACATTTTTCTCATCAGTTGAACACAACGAATACCGAGTTTCGTTGAAATATAACAAAAATTACGACTGATATTGGCAAATAACTACTTTGGCTCCGGGGTAAACGCCTCCTCCGGATGGACCGATTTTGTTGGTTAACGAACTCGATCAATCGTTTGATGGGGGAATACTACATACTAAGTTTCGTGGCGAGAAAACAAAAACTCTGGTCTATATCGTGTTAACGGACATATATATATATATATATATATATATATATATATATATATATATATATATATATATATATATTGTATTGTTCCTCTTATGCAATAAAGGCTTTATTTATTTATATATATATATATATATATATATATATATATATATATATATATATATTTGCGTATATATACAGATATATATAAATTTTAACTGGGGTCATTTTTGGTGTCCACTAGGTAGGATCAATAAAGATTTGAAGAAATTTTTCAAAAATTCCGTCATGAGTCCAACCTCAATAGCTACTTTCCTTCAGAGGAAAGTGCTAAAAAGAAACCTTATTACAATAAGCATTATTAATTTTAAATTGTGTTAATGAAACGTTTAGGAAAATGCTTATGAAAATTCAGGAACATATCGTCGATACAAATGCAAAGTATCGAATTTGAAAAAACGCATTTTTCATTTTAAATCTTTACTGATTGCTGTTGGCCTGATGGACGGCAATCTCTCGAATATAAGGTAACACAGTGAAAGGAGGATGATACCACTGTCAAAAGGTAGAATCTGCCGACTATTTCACTGTCCAAAAGCAGAGTAATAAATAAATGTATTTTCACTCTTGAAAGTGGTGATTTTCACATTCGTTAGTTTGCATTTGTATCGACGATATGTTGTGTATGTTGTTCTTGTCCTCTTCCTGTACAGCATGTAAGTATATGTCTCATAGTTGTATTATCTGCAAGCTGGTGCACACAATAACCTAATTGTATGGACGATATGTTGTGTATGTTGTTCTTGTCCTCTTCCTGTACAGCTTGTAAGTATATGTCTCATAGTTGTATTATCTGCAAGCTGGTGCACACAATAACCTAATTTTTAATATACACATGAGCTGTATTGATTTGTTAGTTTTAATTTATTTTTGTTATATTAAATTTATTTTTATGTTATAATTTCTCTTTATATTGAATTTATTTTTCATTTTTTATTTAGTTTAAAGCTTTTAGTTTTGTTACATGTTCTTTATTCTTGAGTTGTTTAGTTTGGTTATATTATTTTCCTCTACTAATTCTTGACTTGTATAGTACCGAAAATGAAGCAAGTTAAAAGTAATATCTATCATGCTGGGTAAAATGACCTAAGTCCACTATGATTGTCTCCTAAGATTCATGGCTAGTGTACATAAGTCACTAACTCACTGCTTTCATAGTTTCAGACGATTAGGGTTTCTTGGATTCTAGAAGAATATCGTGTTTTCTATGTTAATTTTCTGATAAAGAGATGGACAGAGAAGTAGAGATTTTTTCTTGTGGTAGGTTACCAACTTATCCCCTGTGACCATCGAGATGTAAAGATAACACCTTATCGTGGTCCTCGATAGAAGGTACTCCTTCACCAAAAGCCTAAATTTAAAGGCTTTTGGTGAACGAGGTGAAAACAATTGTGTAAATGTGTTGAAATTCATAGGCTTTAGCCTATTTGGTTTCTGTTTAAAATTAAGAGGCTGGACCCATGGGCGTATATAAGGGGTGGTGCTGAGGGGGCTGCTGATTTCATCGGTAAAAATCTATCATAAAAAACCTTAAAAATAATTTAAATAGGATCACTTAGTTCAGAAAAAATAATGTTTTTTGGGGTGTAATAGTGTTTTAGTTGTCTAACTATTCCGAGTTCTATATTGTCAGTATTCCATACCCCCCAAAATCCCCTAAATATTTTTCCAATATACGCCCATGCCGGAACCGAAACCTAGAAAATCATTATCACGTTTCTTGCTATTAAATAACGTTTTTTCGTTCTCCGAAGCTGCGATTCGCCCCACCTTGACACCGACCTCTGCAATTTCTCGACAATCTCTGAGTCAGTCTAAGAGAATCATAGTTATTGTTTAGTTAGCGTGTAATTAATATTGACTCGAGCAATAAGGAGTGATTAGTTCTCTTAAAGATTTCCCGTCCATTAACCTTCTCAGAGAAAACCTATCACAAACCTTTCCTTTGACGTCCATAATCCGCTAATGAGTGAGAAATTACTAGATGGTATGTTAGCAATTAATTTACTCGACTCATAATGTTCATCCAGAAAAATATGGTTGCGTTATATTTTCTGAATAAGCCAATAATTGTTTTCCCTTTTATTATTTCGAGAAAACACATTTATAACATCAACTAGGAAATTAAAAAAAGTAACCGGAGGCCCGGTGGCCGTGAGTGTTAATGCGTGAGCACTAAACACTCCGTGCCAAAGGTCGTGGGTGCGGTTCCCACTAGGGGTGGTGGCTTTTCTTTATAAAAAAGAAAAGGCATAAGCCCTATTCTGGCTATAAAAGGTTGGTACCCTATAGATAACCCCAAAATTTATAGTTCATAATAATGGACTTTAAAATTTAAATAAATTAAAAAAGATTCCGTTCATATCCCTAGTGCCATTAGTACAGAATTGGATGCAGTTACAGGCAGATCATTCGTTAGAAATATAAAATAAAACCTCAAAGAAGAAAGTTTAAGACACGACAACAGGAAACTGAGAGGAGTCTAAGCGGAAATGACTCGCAAGCTTTTCAACATTCGCTCTAGGAAACCACTATTACCAAAACGTTCCTAGATTTCTTCCTTACTTAAACTAAAATACTAATTTCACTGATAAATGCAAGAAGAAACAACCAATTAAAAAGTTAGTTAAACAAAGAGAAAAACTCGTTGAGTAGAAGAAAACTCACATATTCCAAGTTGTATGCACTTCTTTCTCCGATTCACATCGCTACGTGGAAAACTCGTTGAGTAGAGCAAAACTCACATGTTCCAAGTTTTGTGCACTTCTTTCTCCGATTCACATCGCTACGTGGAAAATAAGTATGAATAGTTTTGGGATTTTTTTATGTTTTGTAACGTATCGAAAACGGTTGGAAAATTGTGGTAAATGGACAGCAGCCTTTTGAAAACTTTGGAAATGTCCTACTAACGTGTTGGTGGAGTAATATGCTATTGGAAGGCCACATTCAAAAGCGTACTAAATTCTCTACAAAAATGTTTCCAATTTAATTTTCGATGGGGCTATGTCAATCGGAGAAATAAGTGCTATAATTTTGAAATTGTTATTGCTCTGTAAACGGGGTTTTGTATCTGTTTTCCTAATGTTTTAATTGGTTGTTGTTTTATTGCAATTAATGAGTATTTTAGTAAAAAAAGGCAAGAAAATGTGAAATAGTGTTCTAGTGTTTCCAAGAGCTAACGTTGAGGCAAAGGAAGGAGTAATTTCCGCTTAGCTTTTCTCTTATGCCGCCTTGCTCTTTCTTCTTAAGACTTCATTTTATATTTTTCATGAAAGATCACCAATAAAAACCAACCTACCAATAAAAAAAAAAAAAAAAAAATCAGTCCCGTAACAGGCCACAAGGGCCCAGAGGGGCAGATACTGTAGAGGTATCTGATTCTTGACCATACGGCACACTAGGGAGATAGTTTGGTCAATACTATGCTCCGGCCGCCTGATTTTTCCCTTGATGCTTCGACTCCTAAATTCATTAGCACCAAGGTACCCATTGATCAATTAATTAAAGGCTGGGTTGGCCTAGGGACGATCTGTGACCGATAGTGCGCGCTCGGTTTTTGAACCTGGTCCTCCAGTTCATCAGTCGAGTGCTCTACCACTGAGCTAACCTCGCCCCCCAAACCTACCAATAAGTGCTTCTATTCCTTTACAAATGGCACCAGGGATACGAATGGATCCGCACTAATTCCTGTGAGTCGGACTTTTTTTTTGAGTGAATTTGATTTTCTTTAATAATCATTGTAACGAATTATAGCTCCTTTTAGATCCGCCTGTAAAAGTGTTTGAATTGACCAGAAAGCCATAAAATAATTAATGTTACGATAGATTGGGATGTGGCAAGGAGCCAGCTCCATAACTGGTAAACATTGAACGTTAAAATGATTTTCTGAAACGGCGAATGACATTTCGACAATTTGACATTATGAGCGAAAGAGGACAGCGAATATACTCCTATCTCTTGCCTGGCAATTTTCCATTTTTTACGGGCAATTATCCATTCGACCGTACTAACCCACTTACACGGCGCAGAGATTTTTTTCTGACAAGTTGCATTTAAAAGTCGATTCAGCAAGCTTTAAATGTTAACGCCCTTGAGCTTTTGGGTCCGTTATCCGGTAGTCGTTAATTCTATATATAATTGGTATCTAAGCAGGTTTCGGGTATTGGAGCAGGTGCCTCCTGGATACCAAGGTACAGGTGTATCCTATCTTTATGTATCTGGGACGGAGAAGGCCCATCTGCACTCTGCAGCCATATCAAGGTCTTAAGTCGGATTCTGGTCAAGGGAATCCAGGGGAGAATATTTTCGGAAATTCGGTGAATAAAAATGAATAAATAGCTAAATCCGACGGTGTCGTAAAGTTCATTCATCCGTCTAAAGCAGGTTTGAAATTCAAAACCTTTAAAATCAATCCAGTTTAAAATTTCCATCTCTGAAATCTACATAAAGCTCTCATTTTGTATTCTTGAATAAAATTATCGCCTAACTTCGTCAGAATTCGGTTATTATAAAAAAAAAAACACGAAACAAAAAATGTTTTCGGTTTGCATGAGTAGGTTATCATTGAATACTTTACCTGGAGGTAAATTCGGGTTAACAACGGAACTTCTGTTCATCAGAAGAAGGAATCTCACAAGATATTTAACTCACCAAAAATAGTTATTGCATTAGGGTATCTCAGTTCGAAAACTGGAACACGGTTCACGAGTACAGCAATACACTCTGCATTGGAACAACTTCCTACGAAACCCGGGACGAAAATGACAACCTCATATACCGCCGGGACTGTGGAACCGAAGTATCACATATGAAGTGCTGAAGTAACAGCCTCGGTATTAGTGAAACAAGGTGAAATCCTACACCGCCATCGATCCATAGTCTGTAAAAACTGTGTTTGACACCATGGGTTGAGAAAATTCCAGTTGCCGGTGGGACTCGAACCCACCATCACCCGCATGAGAACCTAAAGCGTTTGCCACTAGACCACGTGCTCAATGTGTTAATAAAAAACAAAAACATGACGAGTCTCACCAGCCGCGAACATGTTAATGCACTGGTTGTAGTTCCATCACGGATGAGCATCGGTCATGAAACCATATAACGACTTCATCGCTTCCTATATTACATTCGAGATAATGCCGAACACTTATAAATCATCAGGCGAATAGAGCCTTCGTCCGATGAGTCGGTTCATCGTCTCGTTAAGATCCTCGTACCCTCGCCATCTTAACTCGCGCGGGTTTCAATAAGCCGCTCGTATCGTAACTTACAAATGAGTAATTTAATGGTGAGTTTGTTTCTAATTACCTCCTGGCTTATAGGTTCGGATTAGCTGTCTTTGATGTTTCGCCGCCGGGCATTCCTTAGCTGCTAGTCATTATCACAATCAGCTGACTGCTTGTCCGTATCGATCTATTTAAATCGTGGGCTTGCCGTGGAAGATCGATAAGTACAATCGAAGCGACACGATTAAATATACTCAAAGAAAGCCGAGACTTGCAATACATAACTATTTGTAAGTTTCTCGATGAACCCTCGTTTAACCTTACAGTAATACCTAATTAGCAAAACCACAAGCCCAATACCACGTGTTTTAGCACTTGATGGAGGACTTTTTTGAACATTTCTTCGAATCTTCGTCGAGAGTATCAGTGGACACACAAAATCACCCCCGTTAAAATGTATATATCGTCGTTACAAATGCAAAGTATCGATTGTGAAAATCACCACTTTTCAGAGTGGAAAAGCATTTATTCATAAATTTTTTTTGGACAGTCAAATATTCGGCAGATTTGACCTTTTGATAGTGGAATACTTTCCCTTTAATAGAATGATCTAAGATTCAAGAATTTGCCGTACATAAGTCCAGCAGAAATTAGTAAATATTGAAAATGAAAGATGCGTTTTTTCACATTCGATATTTTGCATTTGTATCGACGATATATGCATGTATGTTTGTTAAAACGATACATGCCAGAGTTTTTGTTTCTTCAATACAAAACTTGGCATATAGCACTCTCTTATCAAACGATTGAACGAGTTCGTTAAGCAACAAAATCGACCCGCCGGAAGGGGCGTTATTAATTCTACCACTAGGAGCGCTGAACATGGTCACTGTATCCGGCTTCCTCACACTCTGTACATTGATTCAGGTGTTCATTGCAATTATAAAAGAGCGAAACGTCTCAAGAGTTTTATAAAGAAATGGTCCTTCTTTTTTGTAACGTGAACGTTTCATTTTTGTCAGCCGATAGCGTTACGCTTTATAAGATGTGGAGCGTTGATATAATTTATCATTTTTGTCGACTTCAATGCTTTTTAGTGGAGTGAGGATATTTGGGGCTAGTTACTACTTCTTTATTATTGTCTATTTTGGTATTCGATCAGCTTTAAACTATTACGATATACAGCGTCGATAATAGGAAAGACGATAAGATCAGGTATTTTTATTAAACCTAAACCATTTGGTAGAAATTCCATTACGAATTATTGGCGTACTGCGATCATTCTAAAGCTACCTGGTTAACATTTATCAACGCTCCGCATCTTATAAAGCGTAACGCTATCTCCTGCCAAAACTAAAACGTTCAACTTACAAAAGAAAGCAAGATTTCTTTATAAATCTCCGGGGGGTCAAAATAATTTCCCGACTTTATTTTTACAATGTAATATCATTGTAAATGAATTCACATTAACCCTATTTCGGAACAAGTCGGGTCATTATCATAAGAAATTCGCCAACATGTGTCCGCCTATCGCATTCAACATTGTCCCATGCGACAAAACGGACAACACACACATAAATGAGAAAAAATGAAATATTACGAGATTTGGTTCGAATTTGTTTGCTGTCAAGAAGTCTGACTGGACGTGTTTTCGATGCCCACGCCGAATGTAATATTCAAACCCAGCATTAAAATATTGTTATGTCCACCGTTACATATCACAAAGCAGGTAGTCTCAAAGCATTCATGGCCAATTTACGGTAATATGTTTCACGGTGAACGCAACAAATCAATTTAATATTATTATTTTATATTAATCTGAAGAATTTACTGAACAAAATATTTTAGCACCCGAAAAGAAATATAACAGTACGTGAAACAAGTACAACAGAAATTATTGCATAAATTCACAGTGTTAATTTAGTATTTTCCTCCTTCATGCACACAGACATAAATGTGTGTGTGTATATATATGTATATATTTATATATACACACGTGGGTGTAATGCAGGTAAATGAAAATGCTCAAGTTGGTGAAACTAGACCAAAAATGGAGTTATACCGCGCCAACTGCATGTTTTAGAGCATTGCAGCTCTAAAACAGCATTTAGAGGGGGAAAAAACGTATTTTTCGTATAAAAGACCCAATTTTCTGTGTCATCTTAATTTTTTGAAATCAGCATTAAATTTTCTTTATAGAACTTTTCTATGTACGTATACTTATTTCAGGTAATTTTTTCTATGCATGTATATTTATATGTTTATATACCCTCTGTTCGTAAAGGGTTTATATGTTTATATACCCTCTGTTCGTAAAGGGTTTATATACTTATATACCCTCTGTTCGTAAAGGGTTTATATGTTTATATACCCTCTGTTCGTAAAGGGTTTATATGTTTATATACCCTCTGTTCGTAAAGGGTTTATATGTTTATATACCCTCTGTTCGTAGAGGGTTTATATGCTTATATACTCTCTGTTCGTAAAGGGTTTATATGCTTATATACTCTCTGTTCGTAAAGGGTTTATATGTTTATATACCCTCTGTTCGTAAAGGGTTTATATGTTTATATACCCTCTGTTCGTAAAGGGTTTATATGCTTATATACTCTCTGTTCGTAAAGGGTTTATATGCTTATATACTCTCTGTTCGTAGAGGGTTTATATGTTTATATACCCTCTGTTCGTAAAGGGTTTATATGTTTATATACCCTCTGTTCGTAAAGGGTTTATATGCTTATATACTCTCTGTTCGTAAAGGGTTTATATGTTTATATACCCTC
The DNA here is from genome assembly GCA_946811695.1 of Gonocerus acuteangulatus. NCBI lineage: Eukaryota > Metazoa > Arthropoda > Insecta > Hemiptera > Coreidae > Gonocerus > Gonocerus acuteangulatus. The sequence goes on from OX328126.1 coordinate 101,679,818, forward strand.
TGTTCGTAAAGGGTTTATATGTTTATATACCCTCTGCTCGTATAGGGTTTATATGTTTATATACCCTCTTTTCGTAAAGGGTTTATATGTCAATAAAGTTGAAAATCTTTCCATAACATTCTTTATTTTTTCCTTGAAATGGGTTTCTTTCCAAAGAATAAAAATTTGAATTGACTTTTTAGAAACACTATTCAAAACAATTAATTTTTTTCTGGGATTGTTGATAATTTTTGGAAATGGTCTCAGAAATTCCTTTGTAAGTGCAACCCAATTCCTACATTCTTTCGGAGTCTGCAAAAAATATACAGTTAGTTCTCTTTTTCAGGCTGAACTATAAAATATACAGCTAGTTCTCTTTTTCAGGCTGAACTATAAAATATACAGTTAGTTCTCTTTTTCAGGCTGAACTATATAATATACAGTTAGTTCTCTTTTCAGGCTGAACTATAAAATATACAGTTAGTTCTCTTTTTCAGGCTGAACTATAAAATATACAGTTAGTTCTCTTTTTCAGGCTGAACTATAAAATATACAGTTAGTTCTCTTTTTCAGGCTGAACTATAAAATATACAGTTAGTTCTCTTTTTCAGGCTGAACTATAAAATATACAGTTAGTTCTCTTTTTCAGGCTGAACTATAAAATATACAGTTAGTTCTCTTTTTCAGGCTGAACTATAAAATATACAGTTAGTTCTCTTTTTCAGGCTGAACTATAACATATACAGTTAGTTCTCTTTTTCAGGCTGAACTATAAAATATACAGTTAGTTCTCTTTTCAGGCTGAACTATAAAATATACAGTTAGTTCTCTTTTTCAGGCTGAACTATAAAATATACAGTTAGTTCTCTTTTTCAGGCTGAACTATAAAATATACAGTTAGTTCTCTTTTTCAGGCTGAACTATAAAATATACAGTTAGTTCTCTTTTTCAGGCTGAACTATAACATATACAGTTAGTTCTCTTTTTCAGGCTGAACTATAAAATATACAGTTAGTTCTCTTTTTCAGGCTGAACTATAAAATATACAGTTAGTTCTCTTTTTCAGGCTGAACTATAAAATATACAGTTAGTTCTCTTTTCAGGCTGAACTATAAAAGTTGGGGATAAGTTGAAGACTGCCAGTAAAGGAATGGAAGAAGAGGATCCAATAAAGCCCAGAGAACTGGAATAAAAGTGTTGGAAATGCGAGGCGAAGGCAGTTAAAGCAGAGCAGAAGAAATGGCGAAGCAGTAAAGCAGAGGAAACACCAGGGAAAAAAAAGGATTTATGTTTGGAAAATAAATTCCCCATTTCGGTTTGGGTAAATGAGTGAGTGGTAAATCAATGTTTTTATTACGATCCCCGCAATAGGACACTTGTTGATCCCGTAATAAGCCGAAGAGGAGCAAAAGAAAGACGATGATGCTCGAAGCAAGGTCGGTATGTGGAATGTTGCAGGTGGAACACCTGTTCCACCATCAGGGACCGGTTCCATCTCCCCATAACCATATCTACCTCATTTAGGCATTAGGATACAATAGGAGTATCATCAACAATGGAACTGTAACATTATCTCGGGGAAAACTATTTTGTACATAATATGTAAATGAATTAATATTGATTGGTATCGAAATGCAAAGTATCTAATGTGAAAAAAAGCATTTTTTATTTTCAGTATTTACTGATTGCTGTTGGACTAATGGACAACAAACTCTCGAATCTTATTTCACTCAGTGAAAGGGGAATGTAACCACTGTCAAAAGGTCGAATCTGCCGACTATTTCACTATCCAAAAGCAAAACAATAAATAAAAGTATTTTCACTTTGGAAACTGGTGATTTTCACATTTGATACTTTGCATTTGTATCGACGATATGACGCCGAAAAAGGTCAAAGGTTTGTTCATAAGGAAAAGGTACCTGTCATTGGAGCTTGTCATATGAGCACTAGTACTGGCGACAAGTCGGGTACTTGTCATTGGAGCTTGTCATATGAGCACTAGTACTGGCGACAAGTCGGGTACTTGTCATTGGAGCTTGTCATATGAGCACTAGTACTAACGACAAGTCGGGTACTTGTCATTGGAGCTTGTCATATGAGCACTAGTAATGGCGACAAGTCGGGTACTTGTCATTGGGGCTTGTCATATGAGCACTAGTACTGGTGACAAGTCGGGTACTTGTCATTGGAGCTTGTCACATGAGCACTAGTACTGGCGACAAGTCGGGTACTTGTCATTGGAGCTTGTCACATGAGCACTAGTACTGGCGACAAGTCGGGTACTTGTCATTGGAGCTTGTCACATGAGCACTAGTACTGGCGACAAGTCAGGTAATTGTCTTAGTGTCAAGTGAAAAGTAGTTATACAAATTAATAAAAATGCTCTCTATTTCGTTACCTAAAAGTAAGGTACCCTACTACAATTTGACTACCTTGTCACATGATGTAACTACTGCCCAACAACTGTTTAGTGACAAGTTGTAATAAAGGGCCTTTTTTGACTAACGTCCATAAAACTAGTTTTTCTAACTAATTTTATTTTGGTTATTCAGAAACGATTGGTTCAGCTGATAATTTGTCCAGACGTTTCATATTCAAATAAACGAGGATATTTAAATTTTGGCTGATTTGGGGTTACAGAAGTATTAGAAAAACCTATTTTATTAACAGGCATGAAAAGTTTTCGGATCTTCTTATATTTTCTAAAATATCTCAAATCGGTTGGAAAATCGTGGTAATTGGAAGGTGACCATCCGAAAGCTTACTGAATCATCTTCAAAAAGGGATTTAACACTCCAATGGTCGCGCCATTGAAACTACCATTGGTGGTCGCCTTGTATCTGAGAGATACGCCTGAGTTTCAGTCTCATTTACCGTAATTAACTTTATCTATTGTATTAAGAATGAACAAAAACTGTTAACAGGAGATTAATATATAAAAAAAATAGTAAATTTACCAAGAAAAAGTTATTTATTTAAATATGTTGATGAAAAGGGGAAGGGTATTAATTAATAATACAATACAAGACGAGGAATAACCCTTCAAAGTTCAACAAATACTATTATTATTATTATATAATACATGTATATGTTGAACTTTGAAGGATTATTCCTCGCCTTGGATTGTATTATATCTTATTTATTTATTATATGCAAGCTCATATAGTTGAAATATACAAATAACGAGTAGGTAGGAAATATTAGGGCAAATATTAACAATATTTTGTAGTAATATATAACTTCAAAAAACGTTTTCTGTGTCATCATCCACTTTACATCCATCTGGACAATATAATGTGCAATGATAGAGGCATAAATATTGGCCTTGCATTTATACTGGGTGTGTCTTGTAGTCTTGTTCGCCCAAAACATTTGGCATCGCTTTCTAGTTTTGGTTCTCTCGGCTACAGTGCTATCTTTTTACCCCTGTTTCTTCATCAATCGCTGCATCCATATTCATACTTGATATCATGTACGTTTATTTTGTTGTTGTTTTTATTTTGTGGTACGTATGACACCAATGTGCCCTCTTTTCTAAAAGTACAAATATGGCCACCTGGTATCTATGAGATACAAAATAGTTTTAGTGTCTAGTTACTGCTCGGAAGAGCGTCAGGTCAGAACTGACCTATCAGCCACTACCTGCTCTAGGAATAGTAAAGGGTATAGCTAGACCTGCGCACTTGCGCCCCGTCCACAGTCTGCGTAAGATACTCTATATCTGAGAGATCTCACGCCACCATTGGAGTGTTAACGTAATTTACAATGGGGCGATGTCAATCCGATATACAAGTGCCTAAAACTGTCGGTTTCGTTCTTTCAGACGTTTTTCTGTGCCTATTGGCCTCAATTGTTAAAGGGCTGTTTTTCTGTGCCTATTGGCCTCAATTGTTAAAGGGCTGTTTTTCTGTGCCTATTGGCCTCAATTGTTAAAGGGCTGTTTTTCTGTGCCTATTGGCCTCAATTGTTAAAGGGCTGTTTTTCTGTGCCTATTGGCCTCAATTGTTAAAGGGCTGTTTTTCTGTGCCTATTGGCCTCAATTGTTAAAGGGCTGTTTTTTAAGAAACATATTTGTAAGAATGTTTTCCTGGAGCGAAACTGGGGGGGAGTTACTGACAGTTTCCTTTTGTAGCTTCTACAACATTCTCTTTGAGATTTCAGGTAACATTCTTTATGAAGAATCAAAACTAGAATCTTTCAAAATAAAACTAGATATAAGAAGGGAAACGCAGTACCTGTGAGTCACAAGTTTTATTAAGGAATTGACTTTTAATTCTAGGCAAATATTTGATTGAAAATAATTGGGTCATTACGAAATACTCATTATTTATTATATAGTAACCCCACATGCTAAAATATTCAAATCTTGTAAGCATTAAATAAATAATAATACTCATCATTTGTTCACTTAAATTTCAACATCCATTTGTAATCGACATGGGCTACTTTGGATGAGTTATCTACAGGTTACCACCCTTCTCCAACCAGGATAAGGACGATGCTTTTCTTATTCCCACTAAACTGCTAGTTTAGTTTAGTATTGGTATTGGTATTACTATAAATTTTGTTATTTAGTATAGTATTAGTATTAGTTTTAGTACAAGTAGTTGTATTAGTTATTTAGTTTGTATTAGTTAGTTAGCGTATTAGTAGAAAAAAAATAATAATAAAAAAAAATTAACTAAATAAAAAAAAAAAATATATACATATAAAAAATATATATTAAAAAAGAAAGATATATGTATTAAAAAAATAACAATAATAAAATTATACATAGAGGAAATAAAAAAAATATATATACAAGAGGGGGAAAGAAAATAAAAATAAATAAGTAAATGTTAATATTGTTATGTAGTCTATTATTTGTATTAATATTGCTATACAGTATATTAGTATTAGTTTTAGTACAAATAGTTGTATTAGTAAGTAATATTGGTGTTAGTAGTAAGCAATCACATTAGTAGCAAAAAAAAAAAAAAAAAATAGAATACCAATTATCAAAATAACAGTTAATTGTTATAAATGTTGAATTGGAAGAGCAGCACTGTCCTAAACACAAAATTACAAACCCTTTCACGAGATATACACGACATTACACTTGAGGGCGGTGAGGACCTACACGTTTTCTATCCTTAAGCACCCAATACATCCATCCATCCATCCATCCATCCGTCCGTCCGTCCGTCCTTCCGTCCATCCGCCCGTCCGTCCATCCGTCCATCCGGCCGTCCGTCCATCCGTCCGTCCGTCCGTCCGTCCATCCGCTCGTCCGTCCATCCGTCCGTCCGTCCAGCCGTCCATCCGTCCGTCCGTCCATCCGTCCATCCGTCCGTTCGTCCGTCCGTCCATCCGTCCGTACATCCGTCCGTCCATCCTTCCATCCATCCATCCATCCATCCATCCAGCCATACATCCATCCCACTGAACAGCAACCGCCCGAAATGAGAATCGAACCCACGTCCTTAAGCACAGACTTCTCAATTTAGGAATCAACAGAGGCCGTATGATTTTTTTTTTTATGAATTTCCGTACTGAATATAAGCTATATTGATATCTGAGAAAGTGTGAGGATTTCTGTTCCATTCTTTTCCTAGATAAATTACGTTAGTGACGCACGCCGAAATGCAGAAAGAGTGCAATCATCAGAGCCACCTAATTATCCAAGAAGGATATATATACAGCAATCTAGACAGTAGATTGTGGTTTTCCTCGTGCGTACAACACCCTCCTAGAAGAGACTGCACGCAGATCAGCTGAAGGACACGAGGTCGAGCCTCCAGTTATCGGAGACCGGTGGATGGTAATGACGCAAGTAGACGGACGATCAGGAAATTATAGGGAGGGAATTACCAGGGGACATTCCTTCTTCCTGTAATGGTTTGGACAGTTAATGGCTGCTGCCTTATTAGGTATTAGATAATAGCAGGTCAGCTGAGGCTATTGTCGGGGTTAATACTATTCTACCCTTTAATTGGGAGGAAACCCGCTTATGACATTTCAGGCCCCATAGATCACGAAAATTTCGGTATGTTAGCATATATATATATATATATATATATATATATATATATATATATATGTCTGTTCGCTCACTACCTGGCGGTATGGACGGATTTTAGTGAACTTTAAAAAGAAAATGTGTTGTGCGGTTTGAAAATTCTAGTTTTTTTAACCAGCAGAATCCGTCCACTGATACATAGTTTTTTGGGCAAAAATCGCGCGAAGAAACTCTTACGTTTTTTCGTTATTAGGCTTTGTAGTAAACGTTTTATAAGTAATCCAACTTGTGTAATTTAATGAACAGATTTCCAAGGTCATATCTATTTCTGTTCACGAGGAAAATGGAAAAAAAATACATTTTTCGTGGGTATTTCGGGTAAATACATATACAACTTCAAAAGAGTTGGGAATCGTACTAATTTGAAGTATCTGTCCGTAATGTTATTAAATTATCCAACAATACGGTTCTTATGTGATTTTTGGTATTGCGAGCTCGTTTTAAGAGATCTGTGTTCAAATAGAACACAGATCTCTCTGATCGGAATTTCCGATTAGGCTATTGTCAGTTTCCTGTTGTGGCGCCTAAGATAATACTTCTCTTTGAGATTTAATTTTACAATTATAAATTTGCTTAAATTTTTCCAGAAAGATTATGAAAAATTCTTATCTGTTTCTATTCTAAGCTGTTCAAATGTCACTAGGGTCTTTACCCTTTCGTCATTTGAATGGAAAATCGCTGTAATGTTGGAAATTATATAAACTAAATACACTTAAATAATAAATAATAATTTTCTTCATATTTTTGTTATTGGCATATTCATTTGACTTTTCGTTCATATTTCGCTAAGCAATACAATACAAGGTCATATAATAAAGTCAGACTTGCAGGATCTACGTCATCTTAACGTTTTTACATTTTTATCCAATTTATGTCTCAATTGTAAAACTTAGAATATAAAAGTTCATATTTTCTCTTTCGTCAAAAAGGTCAATACAAGTTTAAAATAAAATCTCAAAGGGATGCAGATCTTCCAAGTTTGGTCTAATAAAAATCTCATAGGCTCGTGTTTTTTGAAGATTCGATTAGATATTTAATATTTACTAGGATTTCCCAACCGGTTTCGAGATATATAAGAATTCTTCAGAAGCCCCCCAGAAAAGTATATTTTTTTTACATGTTACCGATTAGATGTGGACTTGGAAATCGTTTCATTAGACTTTCCTGGTCTAATTACTTTCTAGAAGTGTATCACGAACCCTAGAAACGCAAACAAGAGGGACAATTTCTTTAGCACAAATTTTGTAAAAAAAAACAACATGTTTTTGTGAACGGATTCTGCTAATTAACGAGCATTAAGTTTAAAATGACTCGAAATATTTTTGCACCCAATTTCAACAAATCCGGACGATTATTGAGCCTATAGAGCGAACAGACAAATATATGTTTTACACATTTGACCCACTGTTATTTTCTTGACCAACGGATTCTGAAATGGGAAGTGTCTTGCTGTGATCCAAGCGAAAAGTAGTTATTGTTATATTACAACGAAACCCGCTAAATAAAACAAGGAACTACTGCAAGAACTTTATTGTACAAAAAAACCTAAATCGATCTAGAACGAATGGGCGTTGAGGATTGGACTAATACGTTTCGTATAATATAAGAGAGATATGTAATACATAAATATCCGTATAAGTTAATTTTTAATTACAATAAACCGAATAAATACTCTCGACAGCCAAACCGTTCAAGAAGATCGGAGCGATACCGGATTAATTGGAATTTCCACAAAGGCAAGATTATTTTCATAACTTAAAGATCTGAAATTAACCCTCTGAATGTATCCCATTTTTTGTGATCATGGTTTAACACATTCGAGACAACGATTTTTTTCGAACACGGTCCCCAGGAGCCAATTTTTTCTTCTTCTTTTTACTTCATTTTTAATAAAAAAATCATGTTTACTTTGGGATTTACCCAATTCGTAAGTGAATTGACATAAAGAACATCATTGCACAACAGGTGTGCAACTCGCTCCTCGCAAAAACATTTTTAATATTTATTTTTTTTACATCGGATTGGGAACGTGTCCTATGTAAGGTAAAGTGAAAATACACATCATTTTTACTTTTATGATACACAGTAAAACCAATGCTTAGTTTTGATTTCTGTACTTAACAGATTTCATTAGTCCAAGTAAAATCATTTTTCGACGACTAGTTCAGGTACTCAGAATAACTGATAATTGCAAATTACTGATATTCCATATAGGGCCTGCAGGCCGTCTAATAGACTCGGGAATCAATTGCACACACGGTCCCGTAGATCACCGAAGTTAAGCAACGTCGGGTTTGGTAAGTACATGAATGGGTGACCGACCACGTGCTGTTGGTATTATAAGAGGGTAGCAAACTGTAGGTTGCCCGGCTTTAATAGCATAATTGTTGATACACCGTTAAACACACACACACACACACACACACAAAATACTAAAATCGTCTATATTCACAGACAGAAATAGATTTAGGCGTGTAAGTGTTTACTTTAATAACATACTTAGGTAGTATTACGTATGATTGTGTGCGTAATAACAATTGCTATAAAAAACGTCATTAAGGGAATAATGACGTAGTTTGTATGAAAATGATGACATCGCTCGTCCAATCAGGGAATTCCCGTGATAGCATTATTGATTATTTTCCTCATCAAGCTTACGCGATGATTCGTCTAATCACGAGTTAGGTTTGGTCCTCCCGAGCAGGATTAACCGCAACATCACTACGTCAACCGTGATCTTGCATATTTCATAGTCCGTTTCCTCGTGGATTAACCTCTGCTTTTCCTTGACGCTTTCGGATAAATGAAACTATCATGGAATAACGTCTATAATCGGTTAATGGCCGAATTTACATTAAACATTATCCCGAAAATGCCAAATTTTTAATATCTACAGATTTACCTCAAGATAGATGTAGCATTGTAAGGCAAAAAAAAATATATATATTTTTGAGAAAAATACAAATTATTATTTTTTTTTTTTATGTTTAACGACTTATCAACAATCGGGCAATTAACGCCGGGCTACCAACAGGTTGCTCCCCTTTAACAATACCAACAGCACGTGGTCGGTCACCCATTCAGACGGCGTGGTCACTGACCACGCCCGACGTTGCTTAACATCGGTGATCTCCGGGAACTGGTGCATTTAACGTTTCCTAGGCCGTTGGCTATTGTTGTCGTTGGTAAAAATAAACAAGAACAATCTGCACAAACGTCATAAACAATTGTAGTCTAGATAATAATAGTAAACGTAAAAATAATAACAGTACAATGAACTAAATTCGTAAAATTTTGAACGCCCGAGTTAACTCGTTGATGGAAAATCTGAACGGCACCAATACACAAGATACCTCGGGCTTGGTGGTAGACTGGATAACAAGGTTTTCTTCCCGATATACAGCTTGTGACATTGACTCCGCACGTTTCGTTTTCTACATTTTAACAAAATATTAGAAAGGTACAGGGTGTCCCAAAAATAATGGTCATCCGTTGGCCAGAGTATTCTCCAATGTGAGATCGGAAAAAATAACCATATATTGAACCCCGCAAAATTCACCTTGAAATGTTATTCAAGGTCAAATTTTTTTATTGCATATTTTGAATCTACGAGTCAAGAGGAAGAAAAAAGTCAACGGCACCATAGGTCAGACATGACTCCTTATGCTCAAAATGACCATTAACAGAGCTCTATTACGCTGGAACAGCAACATTGCAACCCCAACTTCTAACATACTCAGTAATTTGTTGCTAATTTGTTACACTATTTTCAAATTTGTCGCTCCAGCCGTTTCCGAGAAAACGTGGCTGTGCTAGCGTAATATTACGCCAGCACAGCCACCCTCGTAACTTTTGATCTAATTGTCTCACGAAATTCAGATTGGTACGAGAATTTGTTGCTAATTTGTTGCTCTAGAATGACACCAATCACGAATTTGTCGCTCCAGCCGTTTCCGAGAAAACGTGGCTGTGCTAGCGTAATATTACGCCAGCACAGCCACCCCCGTAACTTTTGATCTAATTGTCTCACGAAATTCAGATTGGTACGAGAATTTGTTGCTAATTTGTTGCTCTAGAATGACACCAATCACGAATTTGTCGCTCCAGCCGTTTCCGAGAAAACGTGGCTGTGCTAGCGTAATATTACGCCAGCACAGCCACCCCCGTAACTTTTGATCTAATTGTCTCACGAAATTCAGATTGGTACGAGAATTTGTTGCTAATTTGTTGCTCTAGAATGACACCAATCACGAATTTGTCGCTCCAGCCGTTTCCGAGAAAACGTGGCTGTGCTAACGTAATATTACGCCAGCACAGCCACCCCCGTAACTTTTGACCTAATTGTCTCACGAAATTCAGATTGGTACGAGAATTTGTTGCTAATTTGTTGCTCTAGAATGACACCAATCACGAATTTGTCGCTCCAGCCGTTTCCGAGAAAACGTGGCTGTGCTAGCGTAATATTACGCCAGCACAGCCACCCCCGTAACTTTTGATCTAATTGTCTCACGAAATTCAAATTGGTACGAGAATTTGTTGCTAATTTGTTGCTCTAGAATGACACCAATCACGAATTTGTCGCTCCAGCCGTTTCCGAGAAAACGTGGCTGTGCTAGCGTAATATTACGCCAGCACAGCCACCCCTGTAACTTTTGATCTAATTGTCTGACGAAATTCAGATTGGTACGAGAATTTGTTGCTAATTTGTTGCTCTAGAATGACACCAATCACGAATTTGTCGCTCCAGCCGTTTCCGAGAAAACGTGGCTGTGCTAACGTAATATTACGCCAGCACAGCCACCCCCGTAACTTTTGATCTAATTGTCTCACGAAATTCAGATTGGTACGAGAATTTGTTGCTAATTTGTTGCTCTAGAATGACACCAATCACGAATTTGTCGCTCCAGCCGTTTCCGAGAAAACGTGGCTGTGCTAGCGTAATATTACGCCAGCACAGCCACCCCCGTAACTTTTGATCTAATTGTCTCACGAAATTCAGATTGGTACGAGAATTTGTTGCTAATTTGTTGCTCTAGAATGACACCAATCACGAATTTGTCGCTCCAGCCGTTTCCGAGAAAACGTGGCTGTGCTAGCGTAATATTACGCCAGCACAGCCACCCCCGTAACTTTTGATCTAATTGTCTCACGAAATTCAGATTGGTACGAGAATTTGTTGCTAATTTGTTGCTCTAGAATGACACCAATCACGAATTTGTCGCTCCAGCCGTTTCCGAGAAAACGTGGCTGTGCTAGCGTAATATTACGCCAGCACAGCCACCCCCGTAACTTTTGATCTAATTGTCTGACGAAATTCAGATTGGTACGAGAATTTGTTGCTAATTTGTTGCTCTAGAATGACCCAGTATTAGATACCTGGATTAATAAATTCAAAATAAATGTGTATTTTATTTATTTACTGTTTTAGAATTTACAATATCTTTCTTTTGGTAAGATATACATTCTTACATTCAATCATTTTTACGTTTACTCCCAACTAGTCATATAGTAAATTTACTCAGCTTTCGATTGGTTTCACTCCCTTTCTAGTAGAATCACCTGGGACGGAGCTACAAGGATTATTTTTCCAAAAACCACGTTTGTCTCGAAAAAACAATAAAAGGACGATTTCTCCCATATAGGTGAGAATTCGGGAAATCGTTATAGAACATTTTTTGTTCCCCCAAGGGTCCTCTATCACCCCTCACAATATGACTAGACATTTACGGGACACCCTGTGTATATATATATATATATATATACAGGGTGTTCAAAACTCGATTGACACCCCCCTTTTTTCCACAATTTTTGATATTTAAAAGCAAAACTTGGTGGGTATTAACGTGGTCGAATGTACATTCATTGGACCCAATGCACGACCCCTCAACTTTCTCCAGCAACCCTAACTCTGGAATTTTCAATGGAAGGGGGTTATTTTTATGACGGATTATTGTAGAGAATTGAATTTTAGGTCGATTTTATATCGGTCATTTTTTCGCTAAAGCGCACCAATGAGTAACAAATTGCCAAAAACCGTTAAAACCCTTGTTTTTTGTCACTTTTCTGCCAATAACGCAGAAAGTATGTCCGTAATGGAAAAAGTAATTGTTATAAACGTTGCAGAGGATTAAATTTTCTTTCCAAAAAGTACCTTTAAATGCCTAAAACGTAAATAGGAATGGGGCAAAACACACTTTTGTTTTTGAAGTTTTCAGAAAAGTTTATGATCAACGTGGTCTACGCTTCCGTAAAACTTAATAAACGTTTTCTAAACTTTTTGCTCCACCTAAAAATAAAATTCAATTAATTTATAAAGGCATTAAAATAATAAATTTAAAGCAATAGAACTCACCTAATGATTAGAATTTCGTAGCAATTATTTTTGTGTTGGAGGATTTATTTATTTTTTACGGGGTCTTGACATCTAGGCCATTAGTGCCGACATCCAGGGTGCAGCGAGGAATTTCCTAAATAATAAAAGTTGAGGGGTCGTGCATTGGGTCCAATAAATGTACATTCGACCACGTTAAGACCCACCAAGTTTCGCTTTTAAATATCAAAAATTGTGGAAAAAAGGTGGGTGTCAATCGAGTTTTGAACACCCTGTATATATATATATATATATATATATATATATATATATATATATATATAAATTTGAACCACCATTATTTTCGATCTCTAGGGGATCTGAAACGCAAAATTTTCTAGTCGGCACATCATCACATCACCTGTGTGACTAGGTGTCGTCAGTGTGTTTTGCAAGGAAGCCTTTTGTAAAAACGTTCATAATTTTCGATCTATTTGTTCTGTAATTAACTTTTATGCAAGAATTAATATCATGAATAATTTTCATTTAATTTTGATGATATCACAAAAAAAACACAAATTACTCTTATTTATTTGCTGTTTTTTTTATTCTAGAATTTCAATTACATTATGAAATTGAGAGATAATCTCCGTTTTGAGTATTCCTTTGGAAATTTGATTAAATAAAACAACTTTTGTGTGATTCGGCAGTCTGGAGGATTTATTTTCGAAGAGTAGTGATTTTCGAAACGTTATCTCTAACCAGAAGTTTATATTATATTATAGTTCTGCAACAGAGGCGAAAAACTCTTTAAATGTCAGTCGTCAACTTCAAATGTGATATATATGTATATAAGAACATATGAAGAAATAAACTTGAAAAAGAAAGAAGAAAAAAACAAACAAAAAAAAAATAAAATAATCAAAACAGACAAAATTTAGTAAATTAAATTTTTGTGTATAATAAAAAGTTTTTTAAATGTTTGAGTAATGCATTGATGTGTGGGCTACCTTCTGTCAGTATTTCGTGTAAGTCGTAAGGTATGGTCAGGTTATTGCGTTGTCTGCAGTTGGTAAGTATATGTTTAACGGTCAGAGTCTCGTTACAATATCTACAAGTTGGTCTGTCCTTTCTGTCTAGTAGGTGTATAATAATAAAGACAACCTCACTGCTTGATCTGTGTTTATTAACTAACTTAACAAGCCTCTCAATAATTAGAACAGCTGGCATATATAACATATGTAACATGTCCCCTTTTTATTAACAATTTAGATGGGGAACTTAACTAAATTAAATAATAATAAAAATTGGCTTAATCTCTTTTCACTTTAAGGTGAATCCTATTTCGCCTATAAACACCTCCATCAGGAGTCTTCACCAGATAGGACCTTGGTTCAGGGAGTTTCTTAGTAATCCTCCCTTCTATCCACTTCAGACCTTTCTTCCCCAGATCTCCTCTCATCCAGACCGACTGTCCAGTCTTAAGCTCTGATTTTAAAGTCAGGTGTACCTGGCATTCGAAGGATCCTTCATCAGAATCAGAAGAAACAGATATATTATCATAATAGAGGAAAGAAGAAGCTATCAGAGCTTCCTTACTTACCCACTCCTACCTACTGTTACATATGTTATATATCCCACCGCTGCCACCATGTATAATAATAAAGACAACCTCACTGCTTGATCTGTGTTTATTAACTAACTTAACAAGCCTCTCAATAATTAGAACAGCTGGCATATATAACATATGTAACAGTAGGTAGGAGTGGGTAAGTAAGGTATGGTCAGGTTATTGCGCTGTCTGCAGTTGGTAAGTATATGTTTAACGGTCAGAGTCTCGTTACAATATCTACAAGTTGGTCTGTCCTTTCTGTCTAGTAGGTAGGAGTGGGTAAGTAAGATATGGTCAGGTTATTGCATTGTCTGCAGTTGGTAAGTATATGTTTAACGGTCAGAGTCTCGTTACAATATCTACAAGTTGGTCTGTTCTTTCTGTCCAGTCAGAAGGAATGGGTAAGTAAGGTATGGTCAGGTTATTGCGCTGTCTGCAGTTGTTAAGTATATGTTTAACGGTCAGAGTCTCGTTACAATATCTACAAGTTGGTCTGTCCTTTCTGTCTAGTAGGTAGGAGTGGGTAAGTAAGGTGTGTCCAATACGAAGCCTGGATAGGATGACTTCGTCCCGGCGGGACAACTCCGTCCCGGAGGAACTGCGTCATCTTAGCGCGGTTACGTACATCTTGAAGAAATGGAATAGATTAGCATCACAAATCACAGGAAACTGACAGCCACTGCCATCATGATTACCACAGCCACTCCAAACTTATTACCAATACCTTTCACTGTTTGTTAGCTTATTTTACTACAATACTAATTTTACTGATAAATGCAATTTAAAACTAGAAACAACCAATTAAAAAGTGAGATAAAGAAAGAGAAAAACCATTTCAAAACAAACACTTTTTAAGTTTTAAGCGCTTATATCTCTCATTGACTTTGTCCCATCGAATATTGCTTCAGAACATTTTTTGTAGAGAATTTAGTAAGCATTCGAATGGTCATTTTCCACTTACCACGATTTCCCAACCGGTATCGAGATATTTACGAAAAATGTATGGAAATCCGAACATTTTTCACGTCTATTAATAAAATATTTTTTTTCGCATACTTCCTTAACTTAAAATATAACCAAAATTTAATCATCTTAGTTGGGATTAATTTCCAAGATGTAGAAAATATTTCAATTGAATCCCGCGATTCTAAGTGCTCACAAAAAAATAATGACCTACAAAAACATTGATTCCACTTTTCTCAGAAACGGTTACGGTACTTACGTATTAGCGTCAAAGCAGGTTAAAGAGCCGGGTCTCAGAGAACTGGATCTACACCGTGTCAGAGATATGGATCAAGGAGTCAAATCAGATTTCGCCAATATGGCGACGGAATTATCAACGATTTAGGTTAACTAGAGTTATGATATAACCTTTAGCTAGCGAAAACGCGTAGCACTTATATTAATACCATAATTGCTATGCGTTTCCGCTCGCTCAAGATTATATCTAAACTCTAGTCAATCCAACTCGTTGATAATATAGATCAAGGATGGTTTTTCGCTAGATAATGGACTGATAAACAATTTGGCATCGCTTCGAAAAAGTAGCTTTCATCCTAGCTATTCTGATGTCGCTATCTCGCACAGAAACTGAAATCACGTAACAAAAAAAAAAAAAACAACAATTGCATGGGTAAATAAAGCACAAATGAATTTCGTTAAAAAGACAGAGGGAACAAGATGGCTACTATAAACACAATAGATGATGATATCTCTGATAGGGATTGACCAATAGAAATGCGTTATCCATGATCCAGATCTCTGAACGAGACCCGCATCTTTAACCTGCTTTGACGCTAATACGTAAGTACCACGGTTACAGATATCGCCTTAAAAATGGGTTCATTCGTTCTCTTATGTTAACAAACCTATAAAACAAGTACCTGTAAGCATATAAACTCAAAAACGTAAGATTTACGATTTTTTTTTGCGCGGATTTCGCCCCAAATACTATCTTCAAGTGGGCGGATTCTGCTGGTTAACGAACTTGACCTTTCAAATTAAAAGACAGATTTTTGTGCCAAATTACATCAAAATCGGACCATTTTTGAGCCGTCAGGAGCGCGAACAGACAAGCATATATATAAATATATATATATATATATATATATATATATATATATATATATATATATATATATATACATACAAATTTTATCCACCTATATTTTCGTGATCTATAGGGTCTGAAACGTGAATGTTTCTAGTCGGCACTTCCGGATTGCGTCATGAGGTCAACCTCATAAGCGGGTTCTCCCTATGGAGATAGGGAGTAACCGCGCTAAAAAGAGTATTTTTAAACATAACATCACGTGGACGAGTTAAGAGAGTTAAGAATGAGGGAGGAAGCGGTGAATTTCCTGTAGCTACTAGGTACTGTCAGATTCCTGTGAAGGCTGATTCTTATAATCTCCCGTTCTCCGGTATGCCATTGCGTCGGTGTTTTAATTTTTCTCAAAATACCAAAACATAATATTAACCTTTAAGTAGAGATGTGGGGAGTTTTCAGCACCCCATGACTTAATTAGCACTATATTTTGAATTTAAAAATTTACAATCCATTTCATCGCTTTGGTACCTTCATAAATAGTAGTTGTGTTCACATTGAGGTTGCATTCGCATAAAAAAAACATTATTTGTTTATTTTCTGGGCCTTTCACTGGATTAGGTTGTTCACAACACCCTACTTACCTAACAAAAATTTAAAATATAATGTCTTCTTTCGACCGCCGTTTGACATTTTATATGAAGAGAATCAAGAAATAATGAAGAGGCGTTTTAAGTAAATGTGTGAAAATGATGGAGAAGATGAGTGTATTGATTCGGACGATGAGGAAAGAGATAGGTATTTTTGAAAAATCTACTATATATTTGTCAAATACCACTCACTCACTCACTCACTTACTGACCTATCATCCCCTAGCCCAAACCACACGACAGAAAATTTTGAAATTTCTCATGGACACTCCCTATAGAACGTAGGCGCTCGCTAAGAAAGGATTTTTTGATATTTGAATTTTTAAGTATTTTTAGAGGGGTTTAAAGTCTTAGATGTTTAGAACATGCAAGCCTAGGCAGCAAGCGTTGCTAGGACGATAACAGAACAGCTGTTACTATACTGTATCTATTTCATAGTATTATTTTTAATTGAGGTTAATTTCAACTATCATGGCTGACCTGGAATTACTAAAACTGAGAAATAAAATGTGAATTTTTCCCTCAAAGAGTTTCCGCCCTTGACACAAAAATTTGAAATTTTGCACGGGCCATCCGTTTAGAGTGTAAACACTCGCTAAGAAAGGTTTTTTTGTTTTTATATTCAAACGTTTAAGTACTATTAGGGGGGTTTGAATTATTAAGAAGAAAATGGTTCGATTTTGATAACATTTGGTACAAAGTCTCATCTCAGGGCTCGCTGAGAAAATTCCTGGTTACACCCTGGAGGCCCGGCGCTAATGGCCAAGATTTGTCGATGCGCCGTAAAAAAAAAAAAAAAAAAAAAAAAAAAAAAAAAAAAAAAAAAAAAAAAAAAAAAAAAAAAAAAAATTTGGTACAAAAATCTATCTTCTTATTTAAAAGTTTATGTTCATTAACCACCAATTTGTGCTGGCGTAATATTACGCTAGCACAGCCACGTTTTCTCGGAAACGGCTGGAGCGACAAATTCGTGATTGGTGTCATTCTAGAGCAACAAATTAGCAACAAATTCTCGTACCAATCTGAATTTCGTGAGACAATTAGATCAAAAGTTACGGGGGTGGCTGTGCTGGCGTAATATTACGCTAGCACAGCCACGTTTTCTCGGAAACGGCTGGAGCGACAAATTCGTGATTGGTGTCATTCTAGAGCAACAAATTAGCAACAAATTCTCGTACCAATCTGAATTTCGTGAGACAATTAGATCAAAAGTTACGGGGGTGGCTGTGCTGGCGTAATATTACGCTAGCACAGCCACGTTTTCTCGGAAACGGCTGGAGCGACAAATTCGTGATTGGTGTCATTCTAGAGCAACAAATTAGCAACAAATTCTCGTACCAATCTGAATTTCGTCAGACAATTAGATCAAAAGTTACGGGGGTGGCTGTGCTGGCGTAATATTACGCTAGCACAGCCACGTTTTCTCAGAAACGGCTGGAGCGACAAATTCGTGATTGGTGTCATTCTAGAGCAACAAATTAGCAACAAATTCTCGTACCAATCTGAATTTCGTCAGACAATTAGATCAAAAGTTACAAGGGTGGCTGTGCTGGCGTAATATTACGCTAGCACAGCCACGTTTTCTCGGAAACGGCTGGAGCGACAAATTCGTGGTTGGTGTCATTCTAGAGCAACAAATTAGCAACAAATTCTGGTACCAATCTAAATTTCGTCAGACAATTAGATCAAAAGTTACGGGGGTGGCTGTGCTGGCGTAATATTACGCTAGCACAGCCACGTTTTCTCAGAAACGGCCGGAGCAACAAATTTGAAAATAGTGTAACAAATTAGCAACAAATTAGCAACAAATTACTGAGTATGTTAGAAGTTGGGGTTGCAATGTTGCTGTTCCAGCGTAATAGGGCTATTAACAGCGTCTACGTGGGCCATTCCATTCCAATCGACAAATAGTGGCCGATTTTGATCATTTCTTTTTTTAAAGTTTCTAGTAACATCGCCTAGTGCAAAAATACCTCCTTTGAATTTTTAAAAAGCATCTTCCAGTATAAAAAATTATAAGTATATCGTAAAACGGCCCTCTCAGCGCCATTCATTGAAGAACCATAACTCGCATTTTACAATGGACAGGAATGCCTTCATGAGGTTATTCTCGAAGCTTATCAAGAGCTCTTTGCTTTAAGCTTTCATTGAATCGCTGAAATTACTCATTAGGGATTTCACAGGTCAAGTAGGAATTCCATGAACCATCCAGTCCCTTCCAGAATAGAGGATAGAATAATTGCCCTTGCCTGATCCTGGCCTACAATGGGGCTGAGAAGATTGGCAGAAGCTACGGGAGTCTCGAGGATGACGGTCCGCCGGATCCTTCGGGAAGAACGTCTCCCTTCAGATTACAGCAAGTTTAGGAGTTGAGGCCAGGGGATCAGGAGCAGAGAGCATTGTTTTGAAGGTGGGTGCTGGACAAGTTGGAACGTCCTCCACACTTCCTCCAGCGGGTATTGTGGACTGACGAAAATTCATTTTCCAGTGTCATCGTCCACAGCGGGCAAAATGGACGAGAATAACATAGGCATTTGAAAGACTTATGAGAAATTCTCGCCAGGTCCTTAGCCGAGTTAGGAGGAATTTGAAAGCAAGGTTGGCAGCTTGCCTCAAGAATTAAGTCCGAAATATTGAAGCTGGATAACAGGCCCAATTGCTACGGCCGCTGGAGTAATAATCTGGTTTTTTTTTTAGGAAGAAACTTTTTTATCTGCCCATGGGCGAGGGCAAGTATTCTATCCTCTAGTCTGGGAGGGCTTAGCTGGTTCATGAGATTCATACATGACCTGTGAAATCCCTAATGAGTAATTTCAGCGATTGATTGAAAGCTTATGGCAAAGAGCTCTTGATAACCTTCGAGGATAACCTCATGAAGGCATTTCTGTCAATTGTAAAATATGACTTATAGTCCTTTTATTAATGCCGCTGAGAGGCTCGTTTTTCAATATACTTGTAGTTTTTTATACTAGAAGATGCTTTTAAATAAATTCAAACGAGTTTATTGTGTGTAAGACAATGCTAGTAGAACATGTAGACAAAAAATTATCTAAATCTGCCACCATTTGTCGATTGGAATGGAATAGCACACGTATACGCTGTTAATGGTCATTTTGACCAAAAGGAGTCATTTCTGACCTACGGTGCCGTTGTCTTTTCTCTTCCTCATGACTCCTAGATTCGAAATATGCAATAAAAAAATTTGACCTTGAATAAAATTTCAAGGTCAATTTTGCGGGGGTTAATATGGGGGTTATTTTTTCCGATCTCACATTGGAGAATCATCTGGCAAACGGATGACCATTATTTTTGGGACACCCTGTACAAGATTCTTATGACATAAGAATGATTAATGTTCAACCTATTACTTTTTTTATGATTGTTTAAAATCAATCATTATGCCAAATGCTTATAAATACTATATATTTTATCCAATGTTATGTATTTGATTGTATTAGATGGTGACCACATATATCAGTATGTAATTTTATGTTGTACAACGTCTGAACTTAGATACTACAAGTATTATACTTTTCATGAAATAAAAATTATTATACATATCGATCTGAAAGTGATGTCTTTTATCACTGAGTGATATATCTTCCATTAGACAGTTAACTAAAACCCTAAAATGTTAACAAATTTTCAAACCAGAATCTAAATACTACCGATCTAACATTATCAAGCCTTGTCAATATCGCACCAAGCCACTTACACAGGTTAGTAACAACATCCAATAACTCTCAATATCCCATCAGCCAGTCTTGCCAATATCGCACCAAGCCTCTTACACAGGTTAGTAACAACATCCAATAACTCTCAATATCCCATCAGACAGTCTTGCCAATATCGCACCAAGCCTCTTACACTGGTTAGCAACTGCATCCAATAACTCTCAATATCCCATCAGACAGCCTTGCCAATTTCGCACCATGCTTCTTACACAAGTTAGCAACTGTATCCAATAACTCTCAATATCCCATCAGAAAGCCTTGCCAATATCGCACCAAGCCTCTTACACAGGTTAGCAACTGCATCCAATAACTCTCAATATCCCATCAGGCAGCCTTGCCAATATCGCACCAAGCATCTTACACAGGTTAGCAACTGCATCCAATAACTCTCAATATCCCATCAGAAAGCCTTGCCAATATCGCACCAAGCCTCTTACACAGGTTAGCAACTGCATCCAATAACTCTCAATATCCCATCTGACAGCCTTGCCAATATCGCACCAAGCTTCTTACACTGGTTAGCAACTGCATCCAATAACACTCAATATCCCATCAGACAGCCTTGCCAATATCGCACCAAGCTTCTTACACTGGTTAGCAACTGCATCCAATTACACTCAATATCCCATCAGACAGCCTTGCCAATATCGCACCAAGCTTCTTACACAGGTTAGCAATTGCATCCAATAACTCTCAATATCCCATCAGAAAGGCTTGCCAATATCGCACCAAGCTTCTTACACAGGTTAGCAACTGCATCCAATAACTCTCAATATCCCATCAGACAGCCTTGCCAATATCGCACCATGCTTCTTATACAGGTTAGCAACTGGATCCAATAACTATCAATATCCCATCAGCCAGCCTTGCCAATTTCGCACCATGCTTCTTACACAAGTTAGCAACTGTATCCAATAACTCTCAATATCCCATCAGAAAGCCTTGCCAATATCGCACCAAGCCTCTTACACAGGTTAGCAACTGCATCCAATAACTCTCAATATCCCATCAGGCAGCCTTGCCAATATCGCACCAAGCATCTTACACAGGTTAGCAACTGCATCCAATAACTCTCAATATCCCATCAGAAAGCCTTGCCAATATCGCACCAAGCCTCTTACACAGGTTAGCAACTGCATCCAATAACTCTCAATATCCCATCTGACAGCCTTGCCAATATCGCACCAAGCTTCTTACACTGGTTAGCAACTGCATCCAATAACACTCAATATCCCATCAGACAGCCTTGCCAATATCGCACCAAGCTTCTTACACTGGTTAGCAACTGCATCCAATTACACTCAATATCCCATCAGACAGCCTTGCCAATATCGCACCAAGCTTCTTACACAGGTTAGCAATTGCATCCAATAACTCTCAATATCCCATCAGAAAGGCTTGCCAATATCGCACCAAGCTTCTTACACAGGTTAGCAACTGCATCCAATAACTCTCAATATCCCATCAGACAGCCTTGCCAATATCGCACCATGCTTCTTATACAGGTTAGCAACTGGATCCAATAACTATCAATATCCCCTCAGACAGCTTTGCCAATACACCAACTCGCCACGTAGAAACCTTACTATCTGAGTCCAATAATTTTCGACCCAACATGAGGCAGCCTTGTCAATAAAACACCACGCCAAATAAACATGTTAGAACCCTAATCCAATCCCTCTCGAGCTAATATCGGGCTATATAATCACCACGGTACTTACAAAACTCAAACTATAAGTAATATATAATATTAGAAATTTTAGCTTATCAGCCAAGAAGCCATTTCGGTGACGATTGCCCAACTGGGGAGTGAGGGCTATGTCCAGAAGTTCTTTAACACTTTCGCTGAGGCTGTCATTGTTTTGGAATACCTCAGTATTGGGTGCATATTTTGTTTAAATGTGTCATGTAGTCATTTTTTCTTCATAAAAAAACTCATAAAACATCTTCCAGCCAGCTGATTTGAAAATGGAAAACACTGATGGAAAGCCCAAACAATACTGAAGGCAACTGTCTTTACCTGGAGCTGTAAAAGTGATCCCCCCCCCATTTACGAGCCTTTTGAATCTGAAGGGAAAAGTTATGAAGGACTGTCCTTCCTAAGTGACACTCGTAAGCGGGTAGGATCGCTAGTGTCCTTCCGTAATTACACCCGCAGCGAAAGTGTTAATCGTGTTACAGTAACCAGCAAAAACATGTCACTAGTCCAAAAATCCAAGGCAACGTGTTATAAAAATTACAAACATATACCTACTATTAAGAAGACTGGAAATAGCGATTATACTTATCAAATAGTTATTCTTGGTGGAGAAAAAGTGTAAAGTAAGTAAAAAGTAAATGGTAGAAAACACGTTGGAATATGAGAGTACAATAACAACCATCCCTAGGTAAAGATGAAATGTCACCGAATGAACTGTAAATCCCTAGAATAGGAAACACGTTGGAATATTAGAGTACAATAACAACTATCCCTAGGTAAAGATGAAGATCACCGAATGAACTGTAAATCCCTAGAATAGGATACACGTTGGCATATGAGAGTACAATAACAACCATCCCTAGGTAAAGATGGAATGTCACCGAATGAACTGTAAATCCCTAGAATAGGAAACACGTTGGAATATTAGAGTACAATAACAACCATCCCTAGGTAAAGATGAAATGTCACCGAATGAACTGTAAATCCCTAGAATAGGAAACACGTTGGAATATTAGAGTACAATAACAACCATCCCTAGGTAAAGATGAAGATCACCGAATGAACTGTAAATCCCTAGAATAGGAAACACTTTGGAATATGAGAGTACAATAACAACCATCCCTAGGTAAAAATAAAATGTCACCGAATGAACTGTAAATCCCTAGAATAGGAAACACGTTGGAATATTAGAGTACAATAACAACCATCCCTAGGTAAAGATGGAAGATCACCGAATGAACTGTAAATCCCTATAATAGGAAACACGTTGGAATATTAGAGTACAATAACAACCATCCCTAGGTAAAGATGAAGATCACCGAATGAACTGTAAATCCCTAGAATAGGAAACACTTTGGAATATGAGAGTACAATAACAACCATCCCTAGGTAAAAATGAAATGTCACCGAATGAACTGTAAATCCCTAGAATAGGAAACACGTTGGAATATTAGAGTACAATAACAACCATCCCTAGGTAAAGATGAAATGTCACTGAATGAACTGTAAATCCCTAGAATAGGAAACACGTTGGAATATTAGAGTACAATAACAACCATCCCTAGGTAAAGATGGAAGATCACCGAATGAACTGTAAATCCCTAGAATAGGAAACACGTTGGAATATGACAGTACAATAACAACCATCCCTAGGTAAAGATGGAATGTCACCGAATGAACTGTAAATCCCTAGAATAGGAAACACGTTGGAATATGGGAGTACAATAACAACCATCCCTAGGTAAAGATGGAATGTCACCGAATGAAATGTAAATCCCTAGAATAGGAAACACGTTGGAATATGAGAGTACAATAACAACCATCCCTAGGTAAAGATGGAAGATCACCGAATGAACTGTAAATCCCTAGAATAGGAAACACGTTGGAATATGAGAGTACAATAACAACAATCCCTAGGTAAAGATGAAATGTCACCGAATGAACTGTAAATCCCTAGAATAGGAAACACGTTGGAATATGGGAGTACAATAACAACCATCCCTAGGTAAAGATGGAAGATCACCGAATGAACTGTAAATCCCTAGAATAGGAAACACGTTGGAATATGAGAGTACAATAACAACCATCCCTAGGTAAAGATGGAATGTCACCGAATGAACTGTAAATCCCTAGAATAGGAAACACGTTGGAATATTAGAGTACAATAACAACCATCCCTAGGTAAAGATGGTATGTCACCGAATGAACTGTAAATCCCTAGAATAGGAAACACGTTGGAATATGAGAGTACAATAACAACCATCCCTAGGTAAAGATGGAAGATCACCGAATGAACTGTAAATCCCTAGAATAGGAAACACGTTGGAATATGGGAGTACAATAACAACCATCCCTAGGTAAAGATGAAATGTCACCGAATGAACTGTAAATCCCTAGAATAGGAAACACGTTGGAATATTAGAGTACAATAACAACCATCCCTAGGTAAAGATGAAGATCACCGAATGAACTGTAAATCCCTAGAATAGGAAACACTTTGGAATATTAGAGTACAATAACAACCATCCCTAGGTAAAGATGAAGATCACCGAATGAACTGTAAATCCCTAGAATAGGAAACACGTTGGAATATTAGAGTACAATAACAACCATCCCTAGGTAAAGATGAAATGTCACCGAATGAACTGTAAATCCCTAGAATAGGAAACACGTTGGAATATGAGAGTACAATAACAACCATCCCTAGGTAAAGATGAAGATCACCGAATGAACTGTAAATCCCTAGAATAGGAAACACGTTGGAATATGAGAGTACAATAACAACCATCCCTAGGTAAAGATGAAGATCACCGAATGAACTGTAAATCCCTAGAATAGGAAACACGTTGGAATATGAGAGTACAATAACAACCATCCCTCGGTAAAGATGAAATGTCACCGAATGAACTGTAAATCCCTAAAATAGGAAACACGTTGGAATATTAGAGTACAATAACAACCATCCCTAGGTAAAGATAAAATGTCACCGAATGAACTGTAAATCCCTAGAATAGGAAACACGTTGGAATATGGGAGTACAATAACAACCATCCCTAGGTAAAGATGAAGATCACCGAATGAACTGTAAATCCCTAGAATAGGAAACACGTTGGAATATTAGAGTACAATAACAACCATCCCTAGGTAAAGATGAAATGTCACCGAATGAACTGTAAATCCCTAGAATAAGAAACACGTTGGAATATGAGAGTACAATAACAACCATCCCTAGGTAAAGATGGAATGTCACCGAATGAACTGTAAATCCCTAGAATAGGAAACACGTTGGAATATGAGAGTACAATAACAACCATCCCTAGGTAAAGATGGAAGATCACCGAATGAACTGTAAATCCCTAGAATAGGAAACACGTTGGAATATGGGAGTACAATAACAACCATCCCTAGGTAAAGATGGAAGATCACCGAATGAACTGTAAATCCCTAGAATAGGAAACACGTTGGAATATGAGAGTACAATAACAACCAACCCTAGGTAAAGATGAAATGTCACCGAATGAACGGTAAATCCCTAGAATAGGAAACACGTTGGAATATGGGAGTACAATAACAACCATCCCTAGGTAAAGATGGAATGTCACCGAATGAACTGTAAATCCCTAGAATAGGAAACACGTTGGCATATGAGAGTACAATAACAACCATCCCTAGGTAAAGATGAAATGTTACCGAATGAACTGTAAATCCCTAGAATAGGAAACACGTTGGAATATGGGAGTACAATAACAACCATCCCTAGGTAAAGATGAAGATCACTGAATGAACTGTAAATCCCTAGAATAGGAAACACGTTGGAATATGAGAGTACAATAACAACCATCCCTAGGTAAAGATGAAATGTCACCGAATGAACTGTAAATCCCTAGAATAGGAAAGACGTTGGAATATTAGAGTACAATAACAACCATCCCTAGGTAAAGATGAAATGTCACCGAATGAACTGTAAATCCCTAGAATAGGAAACACGTTGGAATATGGGAGTACAATAACAACCATCCCTAGGTAAAGATGAAGATCACCGAATGAACTGTAAATCCCTAGAATAGGAAACACGTTGGAATATGAGAGTACAATAACAACTATCCCTAGGTAAAGATGAAATGTCACCGAATGAACTGTAAATCCCTAGAATAGGAAACACGTTGGAATATGAGAGTACAATAACAACCATCCCTAGGTAAAGATGGAATGTCACCGAATGAACTGTAAATCCCTAGAATAGGATACACGTTGGAATATGAGAGTACAATAACAACCATCCCTAGGTAAAGATGGAATGTCACCGAATGAACTGTAAATCCCTAGAATAGGAAACACGTTGGAATATGAGAGTACAATAACAACCATCCCTAGGTAAAGATGGAAGATCACCGAATGAACTGTAAATCCCTAGAATTAGAAACACGTTGGAATATGAGAGTACAATAACAACCATCCCTAGGTAAAGATGAAATGTCACCGAATGAACTGTAAATCCCTAGAATAGGAAACACGTTGGAATATGGGAGTACAATAACAACCATCCCTAGGTAAAGATGGAAGATCACCGAATGAACTGTAAATCCCTAGAATAGGAAACACGTTGGAATATTAGAGTACAATAACAACCATCCCTAGGTAAAGATGAAATGTCACCGAATGAACTGTAAATCCCTAGAATAGGAAACACGTTGGAATATGAGAGTACAATAACAACCATCCCTAGGTAAATATGGAATGTCACCGAATGAACTGTAAATCCCTAGAATAGGAAACACGTTGGAATATTAGAGTACAATAACAACCATCCCTAGGTAAAGATGAAATGTCACCGAATGAACTGTAAATCCCTAGAATAGGAAACACGTTGGAATATTAGAGTACAATAACAACCATCCCTAGGTAAAGATGGAAGATCACCGAATGAACTGTAAATCCCTAGAATAGGAAACACGTTGGAATATGAGAGTACAATAACAACCATCCCTAGGTAAAGATGAAATGTCACCGAATGAACTGTAAATCCCTAGAATAGGAAACACGTTGGAATATGAGAGTACAATAACAACCATCCCTAGGTAAAGATGGAATGTCACCGAATGAACTGTAAATCCCTAGAATAGGAAACACGTTGGAATATTAGAGTACAATAACAACCATCCCTAGGTAAAGATGGAAGATCACCGAATGAACTGTAAATCCCTAGAATAGGAAACACGTTGGAATATGAGAGTACAATAACAACAATCCCTAGGTAAAGATGAAATGTCACCGAATGAACTGTAAATCCCTAGAATAGGAAACACGTTGGAATATGGGAGTACAATAACAACCATCCCTAGGTAAAGATGGAAGATCACCGAATGAACTGTAAATCCCTAGAATAGGAAACACGTTGGAATATGAGAGTACAATAACAACCATCCCTAGGTAAAGATGAAGATCACCGAATTAACTGTAAATCCCTAGAATAGGAAACACGTTGGAATATGGGAGTACAATAACAACCATCCCTAGGTAAAGATGAAGATCACCGAATGAACTTTAAATCCCTAGAATAGGAAACACGTTGGAATATGAGAGTACAATAACAACAATCCCTAGGTAAAGATGAAATGTCACCGAATGAACTGTAAATCCCTAGAATAGGAAACACGTTGGAATATGGGAGTACAATAACAACCATCCCTAGGTAAAGATGGAAGATCACCGAATGAACTGTAAATCCCTAGAATAGGAAACACGTTGGAATATGACAGTACAATAACAACCATCCCTAGGTAAAGATGGAATGTCACCGAATGAACTGTAAATCCCTAGAATAGGAAACACGTTGGAATATGGGAGTACAATAACAACCATCCCTAGGTAAAGATGGAATGTCACCGAATGAAATGTAAATCCCTAGAATAGGAAACACGTTGGAATATGAGAGTACAATAACAACCATCCCTAGGTAAAGATGGAAGATCACCGAATGAACTGTAAATCCCTAGAATAGGAAACACGTTGGAATATGAGAGTACAATAACAACAATCCCTAGGTAAAGATGAAATGTCACCGAATGAACTGTAAATCCCTAGAATAGGAAACACGTTGGAATATGGGAGTACAATAACAACCATCCCTAGGTAAAGATGGAAGATCACCGAATGAACTGTAATTCCCTAGAATAGGAAACACGTTGGAATATGAGAGTACAATAACAACCATCCCTAGGTAAAGATGGAATGTCACCGAATGAACTGTAAATCCCTAGAATAGGAAACACGTTGGAATATTAGAGTACAATAACAACCATCCCTAGGTAAAGATGGTATGTCACCGAATGAACTGTAAATCCCTAGAATAGGAAACACGTTGGAATATGAGAGTACAATAACAACCATCCCTAGGTAAAGATGGAAGATCACCGAATGAACTGTAAATCCCTAGAATAGGAAACACGTTGGAATATGGGAGTACAATAACAACCATCCCTAGGTAAAGATGAAATGTCACCGAATGAACTGTAAATCCCTAGAATAGGAAACACGTTGGAATATTAGAGTACAATAACAACCATCCCTAGGTAAAGATGAAGATCACCGAATGAACTGTAAATCCCTAGAATAGGAAACACTTTGGAATATTAGAGTACAATAACAACCATCCCTAGGTAAAGATGAAGATCACCGAATGAACTGTAAATCCCTAGAATAGGAAACACGTTGGAATATTAGAGTACAATAACAACCATCCCTAGGTAAAGATGAAATGTCACCGAATGAACTGTAAATCCCTAGAATAGGAAACACGTTGGAATATGAGAGTACAATAACAACCATCCCTAGGTAAAGATGAAGATCACCGAATGAACTGTAAATCCCTAGAATAGGAAACACGTTGGAATATGAGAGTACAATAACAACCATCCCTAGGTAAAGATGAAGATCACCGAATGAACTGTAAATCCCTAGAATAGGAAACACGTTGGAATATGAGAGTACAATAACAACCATCCCTCGGTAAAGATGAAATGTCACCGAATGAACTGTAAATCCCTAAAATAGGAAACACGTTGGAATATTAGAGTACAATAACAACCATCCCTAGGTAAAGATAAAATGTCACCGAATGAACTGTAAATCCCTAGAATAGGAAACACGTTGGAATATGGGAGTACAATAACAACCATCCCTAGGTAAAGATGAAATGTCACCGAATGAACTGTAAATCCCTAGAATAGGAAACACGTTGGAATATGGGAGTACAATAACAACCATCCCTAGGTAAAGATGAAGATCACTGAATGAACTGTAAATCCCTAGAATAGGAAACACGTTGGAATATGAGAGTACAATAACAACCATCCCTAGGTAAAGATGAAATGTCACCGAATGAACTGTAAATCCCTAGAATAGGAAAGACGTTGGAATATTAGAGTACAATAACAACCATCCCTAGGTAAAGATGAAATGTCACCGAATGAACTGTAAATCCCTAGAATAGGAAACACGTTGGAATATGGGAGTACAATAACAACCATCCCTAGGTAAAGATGAAGATCACCGAATGAACTGTAAATCCCTAGAATAGGAAACACGTTGGAATATGAGAGTACAATAACAACTATCCCTAGGTAAAGATGAAATGTCACCGAATGAACTGTAAATCCCTAGAATAGGAAACACGTTGGAATATGAGAGTACAATAACAACCATCCCTAGGTAAAGATGGAATGTCACCGAATGAACTGTAAATCCCTAGAATAGGATACACGTTGGAATATGAGAGTACAATAACAACCATCCCTAGGTAAAGATGGAATGTCACCGAATGAACTGTAAATCCCTAGAATAGGAAACACGTTGGAATATGAGAGTACAATAACAACCATCCCTAGGTAAAGATGGAAGATCACCGAATGAACTGTAAATCCCTAGAATTAGAAACACGTTGGAATATGAGAGTACAATAACAACCATCCCTAGGTAAAGATGAAATGTCACCGAATGAACTGTAAATCCCTAGAATAGGAAACACGTTGGAATATGGGAGTACAATAACAACCATCCCTAGGTAAAGATGGAAGATCACCGAATGAACTGTAAATCCCTAGAATAGGAAACACGTTGGAATATTAGAGTACAATAACAACCATCCCTAGGTAAAGATGAAATGTCACCGAATGAACTGTAAATCCCTAGAATAGGAAACACGTTGGAATATGAGAGTACAATAACAACCATCCCTAGGTAAATATGGAATGTCACCGAATGAACTGTAAATCCCTAGAATAGGAAACACGTTGGAATATTAGAGTACAATAACAACCATCCCTAGGTAAAGATGAAATGTCACCGAATGAACTGTAAATCCCTAGAATAGGAAACACGTTGGAATATTAGAGTACAATAACAACCATCCCTAGGTAAAGATGGAAGATCACCGAATGAACTGTAAATCCCTAGAATAGGAAACACGTTGGAATATGAGAGTACAATAACAACCATCCCTAGGTAAAGATGAAATGTCACCGAATGAACTGTAAATCCCTAGAATAGGAAACACGTTGGAATATGAGAGTACAATAACAACCATCCCTAGGTAAAGATGGAATGTCACCGAATGAACTGTAAATCTCTAGAATAGGAAACACGTTGGAATATTAGAGTACAATAACAACCATCCCTAGGTAAAGATGGAAGATCACCGAATGAACTGTAAATCCCTAGAATAGGAAACACGTTGGAATATGAGAGTACAATAACAACAATCCCTAGGTAAAGATGAAATGTCACCGAATGAACTGTAAATCCCTAGAATAGGAAACACGTTGGAATATGGGAGTACAATAACAACCATCCCTAGGTAAAGATGGAAGATCACCGAATGAACTGTAAATCCCTAGAATAGGAAACACGTTGGAATATGAGAGTACAATAACAACCATCCCTAGGTAAAGATGAAGATCACCGAATTAACTGTAAATCCCTAGAATAGGAAACACGTTGGAATATGGGAGTACAATAACAACCATCCCTAGGTAAAGATGAAGATCACCGAATGAACTTTAAATCCCTAGAATAGGAAACACGTTGGAATATGAGAGTACAATAACAACAATCCCTAGGTAAAGATGAAATGTCACCGAATGAACTGTAAATCCCTAGAATAGGAAACACGTTGGAATATGGGAGTACAATAACAACCATCCCTAGGTAAAGATGGAAGATCACCGAATGAACTGTAAATCCCTAGAATAGGAAACACGTTGGAATATGACAGTACAATAACAACCATCCCTAGGTAAAGATGGAATGTCACCGAATGAACTGTAAATCCCTAGAATAGGAAACACGTTGGAATATGGGAGTACAATAACAACCATCCCTAGGTAAAGATGGAATGTCACCGAATGAAATGTAAATCCCTAGAATAGGAAACACGTTGGAATATGAGAGTACAATAACAACCATCCCTAGGTAAAGATGGAAGATCACCGAATGAACTGTAAATCCCTAGAATAGGAAACACGTTGGAATATGAGAGTACAATAACAACAATCCCTAGGTAAAGATGAAATGTCACCGAATGAACTGTAAATCCCTAGAATAGGAAACACGTTGGAATATGGGAGTACAATAACAACCATCCCTAGGTAAAGATGGAAGATCACCGAATGAACTGTAAATACCTAGAATAGGAAACACGTTGGAATATGAGAGTACAATAACAACCATCCCTAGGTAAAGATGGAATGTCACCGAATGAACTGTAAATCCCTAGAATAGGAAACACGTTGGAATATTAGAGTACAATAACAACCATCCCTAGGTAAAGATGGTATGTCACCGAATGAACTGTAAATCCCTAGAATAGGAAACACGTTGGAATATGAGAGTACAATAACAACCATCCCTAGGTAAAGATGGAAGATCACCGAATGAACTGTAAATCCCTAGAATAGGAAACACGTTGGAATATGGGAGTACAATAACAACCATCCCTAGGTAAAGATGAAATGTCACCGAATGAACTGTAAATCCCTAGAATAGGAAACACGTTGGAATATTAGAGTACAATAACAACCATCCCTAGGTAAAGATGAAGATCACCGAATGAACTGTAAATCCCTAGAATAGGAAACACTTTGGAATATTAGAGTACAATAACAACCATCCCTAGGTAAAGATGAAGATCACCGAATGAACTGTAAATCCCTAGAATAGGAAACACGTTGGAATATTAGAGTACAATAACAACCATCCCTAGGTAAAGATGAAATGTCACCGAATGAACTGTAAATCCCTAGAATAGGAAACACGTTGGAATATGAGAGTACAATAACAACCATCCCTAGGTAAAGATGAAATGTCACCGAATGAACTGTAAATCCCTAGAATAGGAAACACGTTGGAATATTAGAGTACAATAACAACCATCCCTAGGTAAAGATGGAATGTCACCGAATGAACTGTAAATCCCTAGAATAGGAAACACGTTGGAATATTAGAGTACAATAACAACCATCCCTAGGTAAAGATGAAATGTCACCGAATGAACTGTAAATCCCTAGAATAGGAAACACGTTGGAATATGAGAGTACAATAACAACCATCCCTAGGTAAAGATGAAGATCACCGAATGAACTGTAAATCCCTAGAATAGGAAACACGTTGGAATATGAGAGTACAATAACAACCATCCCTCGGTAAAGATGAAATGTCACCGAATGAACTGTAAATCCCTAAAATAGGAAACACGTTGGAATATAAGAGTACAATAACAACCATCCCTAGGTAAAGATAAAATGTCACCGAATGAACTGTAAATCCCTAGAATAGGAAACACGTTGGAATATGGGAGTACAATAACAACCATCCCTAGGTAAAGATGAAGATCACCGAATGAACTGTAAATCCCTAGAATAGGAAACACGTTGGAATATTAGAGTACAATAACAACCATCCCTAGGTAAAGATGAAATGTCACCGAATGAACTGTAAATCCCTAGAATAGGAAACACGTTGGAATATGAGAGTACAATAACAACCATCCCTAGGTAAAGATGAAGATCACCGAATGAACTGTAAATCCCTAGAATAGGAAACACGTTGGAATATGAGAGTACAATAACAACCATCCCTAGGTAAAGATGAAGATCACCGAATGAACTGTAAATCCCTAGAATAGGAAACACGTTGGAATATGAGAGTACAATAACAACCATCCCTAGGTAAAGATGAAATGTCACCGAATGAACTGTAAATCCCTAAAATAGGAAACACGTTGGAATATTAGAGTACAATAACAACCATCCCTAGGTAAAGATGAAATGTCACCGAATAAACTGTAAATCCCTAGAATAGGAAACACGTTGGAATATGGGAGTACAATAACAACCATCCCTAGGTAAAGATGAAGATCACCGAATGAACTGTAAATCCCTAGAATAGGAAACACGTTGGAATATGAGAGTACAATAACAACCATCCCTAGGTAAAGATGAAATGTCACCGAATGAACTGTAAATCCCTAGAATAAGAAACACGTTGGAATATGAGAGTACAATAACAACCATCCCTAGGTAAAGATCGAATGTCACCGAATGAACTGTAAATCCCTAGAATAGGAAACACGTTGGAATATGAGAGTACAATAACAACCATCCCTAGGTAAAGATGGAAGATCACCGAATGAACTGTAAATCCCTAGAATAGGAAACACGTTGGAATATGGGAGTACAATAACAACCATCCCTAGGTAAAGATGGAAGATCACCGAATGAACTGTAAATCCCTAGAATAGGAAACACGTTGGAATATGAGAGTACAATAACAACCAACCCTAGGTAAAGATGAAATGTCACCGAATGAACTGTAAATCCCTAGAATAGGAAACACGTTGGAATATGGGAGTACAATAACAACCATCCCTAGGTAAAGATGGAATGTCACCGAATGAACTGTAAATCCCTAGAATAGGAAACACGTTGGCATATGAGAGTACAATAACAACCATCCCTAGGTAAAGATGAAATGTTACCGAATGAACTGTAAATCCCTAGAATAGGAAACACGTTGGAATATGGGAGTACAATAACAACCATCCCTAGGTAAAGATGAAGATCACTGAATGAACTGTAAATCCCTAGAATAGGAAACACGTTGGAATATGAGAGTACAATAACAACCATCCCTAGGTAAAGATGAAATGTCACCGAATGAACTGTAAATCCCTAGAATAGGAAAGACGTTGGAATATTAGAGTACAATAACAACCATCCCTAGGTAAAGATGAAATGTCACCGAATGAACTGTAAATCCCTAGAATAGGAAACACGTTGGAATATGGGAGTACAATAACAACCATCCCTAGGTAAAGATGAAGATCACCGAATGAACTGTAAATCCCTAGAATAGGAAACACGTTGGAATATGAGAGTACAATAACAACTATCCCTAGGTAAAGATGAAATGTCACCGAATGAACTGTAAATCCCTAGAATAGGAAACACGTTGGAATATGAGAGTACAATAACAACCATCCCTAGGTAAAGATGGAATGTCACCGAATGAACTGTAAATCCCTAGAATAGGATACACGTTGGAATATGAGAGTACAATAACAACCATCCCTAGGTAAAGATGGAATGTCACCGAATGAACTGTAAATCCCTAGAATAGGAAACACGTTGGAATATGAGAGTACAATAACAACCATCCCTAGGTAAAGATGGAAGATCACCGAATGAACTGTAAATCCCTAGAATTAGAAACACGTTGGAATATGAGAGTACAATAACAACCATCCCTAGGTAAAGATGAAATGTCACCGAATGAACTGTAAATCCCTAGAATAGGAAACACGTTGGAATATGGGAGTACAATAACAACCATCCCTAGGTAAAGATGGAAGATCACCGAATGAACTGTAAATCCCTAGAATAGGAAACACGTTGGAATATTAGAGTACAATAACAACCATCCCTAGGTAAAGATGAAATGTCACCGAATGAACTGTAAATCCCTAGAATAGGAAACACGTTGGAATATGAGAGTACAATAACAACCATCCCTAGGTAAATATGGAATGTCACCGAATGAACTGTAAATCCCTAGAATAGGAAACACGTTGGAATATTAGAGTACAATAACAACCATCCCTAGGTAAAGATGGAATGTCACCGAATGAACTGTAAATCCCTAGAATAGGAAACACGTTGGAATATTAGAGTGCAATAACAACCATCCCTAGGTAAAGATGAAATGTCACCGAATGAACTGTAAATCCCTAGAATAGGAAACACGTTGGAATATGAGAGTACAATAACAACCATCCCTAGGTAAAGATGGAATGTCACCGAATGAACTGTAAATCCCTAGAATAGGAAACACGTTGGAATATTAGAGTACAATAACAACCATCCCTAGGTAAAGATGGAATGTCACCGAATGAACTGTAAATCCCTAGAATAGGAAACACGTTGGAATATTAGAGTACAATAACAACCATCCCTAGGTAAAGATGGAATGTCACCGAATGAACTGTAAATCCCTAGAATAGGAAACACGTTGGAATATTAGAGTACAATAACAACCATCCCTAGGTAAAGATGAAATGTCACCGAATGAACTGTAAATCCCTAGAATAGGAAACACGTTGGAATATGAGAGTACAATAACAACCATCCCTAGGTAAAGATGAAATGTCACCGAATGAACTGTAAATCCCTAGAATAGGAAACACGTTGGAATATGAGAGTACAATAACAACCATCCCTAGGTAAAGATGGAATGTCACCGAATGAACTGTAAATCCCTAGAATAGGAAACACGTTGGAATATGAGAGTACAATAACAACCATCCCTAGGTAAAGATGAAATGTCACCGAATTAACTGTAAATCCCTAGAATAGGAAACACGTTGGAATATGAGAGTACAATAACAACTATCCCTAGGTAAAGATGAAATGTCACCGAATGAACTGTAAATCCCTAGAATAGGAAACACGTTGGAATATGAGAGTACAATAACAACCATCCCTAGGTAAAGATGGAATGTCACCGAATGAACTGTAAATCCCTAGAATAGGAAACTCGTTGGAATATGAGAGTACAATAACAACCATCCCTGGGTAAAGATGGAATGTCACCGAATGAACTGTAAATCCCTAGAATAGGAAACACGTTGGAATATGAGAGTACAATAACAACCATCCCTAGGTAAAGATGGAAGATCACCGAATGAACTGTAAATCCCTAGAATTAGAAACACGTTGGAATATGAGAGTACAATAACAACCATCCCTAGGTAAAGATGAAATGTCACCGAATGAACTGTAAATCCCTAGAATAGGAAACACGTTGGAATATGGGAGTACAATAACAACCATCCCTAGGTAAAGATGGAAGATCACCGAATGAACTGTAAATCCCTAGAATAGGAAACACGTTGGAATATTAGAGTACAATAACAACCATCCCTAGGTAAAGATGAAATGTCACCGAATGAACTGTAAATCCCTAGAATAGGAAACACGTTGGAATATGAGAGTACAATAACAACCATCCCTAGGTAAATATGGAATGTCACCGAATGAACTGTAAATCCCTAGAATAGGAAACACGTTGGAATATTAGAGTACAATAACAACCATCCCTTGGTAAAGATGGAATGTCACCGAATGAACTGTAAATCCCTAGAATAGGAAACACGTTGGAATATTAGAGTGCAATAACAACCATCCCTAGGTAAAGATGAAATGTCACCGAATGAACTGTAAATCCCTAGAATAGGAAACACGTTGGAATATGAGAGTACAATAACAACCATCCCTAGGTAAAGATGGAATGTCACCGAATGAACTGTAAATCCCTAGAATAGGAAACACGTTGGAATATTAGAGTACAATAACAACCATCCCTAGGTAAAGATGGAATGTCACCGAATGAACTGTAAATCCCTAGAATAGGAAACACGTTGGAATATTAGAGTACAATAACAACCATCCCTAGGTAAAGATGGAATGTCACCGAATGAACTGTAAATCCCTAGAATAGGAAACACGTTGGGATATTAGAGTACAATAACAACCATCCCTAGGTAAAGATGAAATGTCACCGAATGAACTGTAAATCCCTAGAATAGGAAACACGTTGGAATATAGGAGTACAATAACAACCATCCCTAGGTAAAGATGAAATGTCACCGAATGAACTGTAAATCCCTAGAATAGGAAACACGTTGGAGTATGGGAGTACAATAACAACCATCCTTAGGTAAAGATGGAATGTCACCGAATGAACTGTAAATCCCTAGAATAGGAAACACGTTGGAATATGGGAGTACAATAACAACCATCCCTAGGTAAAGATGAAATGTCACCGAATGAACTGTAAATCCCTAGAATAGGAAACACGTTGGAATATGAGAGTACAATAACAACCATCCCTAGGTAAAGATGAAGATCACCGAATGAACTGTAAATCCCTAGAATAGGAAACACGTTGGAATATGGGAGTACAATAACAACCATCCCTAGGTAAAGATGGAATGTCACCGAATGAACTGTAAATCCCTAGAATAGGAAACACGTTGGAATATGAGAGTACAATAACAACCATCCCTAGGTAAAGATGAAATGTCACCGAATGAACTGTAAATCCCTAGAATAGGAAACACGTTGGAATATGAGAGTACAATAACAACCATCCCTAGGTAAAGATGAAGATCACCGAATGAACTGTAAATCCCTAGAATAGGAAACACGTTGGAATATGAGAGTACAATAACAACCATCCCTAGGTAAAGATGAAGATCACCGAATGAACTGTAAATCCCTAGAATAGGAAACACGTTGGAATATTAGAGTACAATAACAACCATCCCTAGGTAAAGATGGAATGTCACCGAATGAACTGTAAATCCCTAGAATAGGAAACACAATGGAATATGAGAGTACAATAACAACCATCCCTAGGTAAAGATGAAATGTCACCGAATGAACTGTAAATCCCTAGAATAGGAAACACGTTGGAATATGAGAGTACAATAACAACCATCCCTAGGTAAAGATGGAATGTCACCGAATGAACTGTAAATCCCTAGAATAGGAAACACGTTGGAATATGAGAGTACAATAACAACCATCCCTAGGTAAAGATGAAATGTCACCGAATGAACTGTAAATCCCTAGAATAGGAAACACGTTGGAATATGGGAGTACAATAACAACCATCCCTAGGTAAAGATGAAATGTCACCAAATGAACTGTAAATCCCTAGAATAGGAAACACGTTGGAATATGAGAGTACAATAACAACCATCCCTAGGTAAAGATGAAGATCACCGAATGAACTGTAAATCCCTAGAATAGGAAACACGTTGGAATATGGGAGTACAATAACAACCATCCCTAGGTAAAGATGGAATGTCACCGAATGAACTGTAAATCCCTAGAATAGGAAACACGTTGGAATATTAGAGTACAATAACAACCATCCCTAGGTAAAGATGGAATGTCACCGAATGAACTGTAAATCCCTAGAATAGGAAACACGTTGGGATATTAGAGTACA
Organism: Gonocerus acuteangulatus; assembly: GCA_946811695.1. Taxonomy (NCBI): domain Eukaryota; kingdom Metazoa; phylum Arthropoda; class Insecta; order Hemiptera; family Coreidae; genus Gonocerus; species Gonocerus acuteangulatus. The sequence goes on from OX328126.1 coordinate 101,718,473, forward strand.
ATAACAACCATCCCTAGGTAAAGATGAAGATCACCGAATGAACTGTAAATCCCTAGAATAGGAAACACGTTGGAATATTAGAGTACAATAACAACCATCCCTAGGTAAAGATGAAGATCACCGAATGAACTGTAAATCCCTAGAATAGGAAACACGTTGGAATATTAGAGTACAATAACAACCATCCCTAGGTAAAGATGAAATGTCACCGAATGAACTGTAAATCCCTAGAATAGGAAACACGTTGGAATATGGGAGTACAATAACAACCATCCCTAGGTAAAGATGAAATGTCACCGAATGAACTGTAAATCCCTAGAATAGGAAACACGTTGGAGTATGGGAGTACAATAACAACCATCCCTAGGTAAAGATGGAATGTCACCGAATGAACTGTAAATCCCTAGAATAGGAAACACGTTGGAATATGGGAGTACAATAACAACCATCCCTAGGTAAAGATGAAATGTCACCGAATGAACTGTAAATCCCTAGAATAGGAAACACGTTGGAATATGAGAGTACAATAACAACCATCCCTAGGTAAAGATGAAGATCACCGAATGAACTGCAAATCCCTAGAATAGGAAACACGTTGGAATATGGGAGTACAATAACAACCATCCCTAGGTAAAGATGGAATGTCACCGAATGAACTGTAAATCCCTAGAATAGGAAACACGTTGGAATATGAGAGTACAATAACAACCATCCCTAGGTAAAGATGAAATGTCACCGAATGAACTGTAAATCCCTAGAATAGGAAACACGTTGGAATATGAGAGTACAATAACAACCATCCCTAGGTAAAGATGAAGATCACCGAATGAACTGTAAATCCCTAGAATAGGAAACACGTTGGAATATGAGAGTACAATAACAACCATCCCTAGGTAAAGATGAAGATCACCGAATGAACTGTAAATCCCTAGAATAGGAAACACGTTGGAATATTAGAGTACAATAACAACCATCCCTAGGTAAAGATGGAATGTCACCGAATGAACTGTAAATCCCTAGAATAGGAAACACGTTGGAATATGAGAGTACAATAACAACCATCCCTAGGTAAAGATGAAATGTCACCGAATGAACTGTAAATCCCTAGAATAGGAAACACGTTGGAATATGAGAGTACAATAACAACCATCCCTAGGTAAAGATGGAATGTCACCGAATGAACTGTAAATCCCTAGAATAGGAAACACGTTGGAATATGAGAGTACAATAACAACCATCCCTAGGTAAAGATGAAATGTCACCGAATGAACTGTAAATCCCTAGAATAGGAAACACGTTGGAATATGGGAGTACAATAACAACCATCCCTAGGTAAAGATGAAATGTCACCGAATGAACTGTAAATCCCTAGAATAGGAAACACGTTGGAATATGAGAGTACAATAACAACCATCCCTAGGTAAAGATGAAGATCACCGAATGAACTGTAAATCCCTAGAATAGGAAACACGTTGGAATATGGGAGTACAATAACAACCATCCCTAGGTAAAGATGGAATGTCACCGAATGAACTGTAAATCCCTAGAATTGGAAACACGTTGGAATATTAGAGTACATTAACAAAAATCCCTAGGTAAAGATGGAATGTCACCGAATGAACTGTAAATCCCTAGAATAGGAAACACGTTGGAATATTAGAGTGCAATAACAACCATCCCTAGGTAAAGATGAAATGTCACCGAATGAACTGTAAATCCCTAGAATAGGAAACACGTTGGAATATGAGAGTACAATAACAACCATCCCTAGGTAAAGATGGAATGTCACCGAATGAACTGTAAATCCCTAGAATAGGAAACACGTTGGAATATTAGAGTACAATAACAACCATCCCTAGGTAAAGATGGAATGTCACCGAATGATCTGTAAATCCCTAGAATAGGAAACACGTTGGAATATTAGAGTACAATAACAACCATCCCTAGGTAAAGATGAAATGTCACCGAATGAACTGTAAATCCCTAGAATAGGATACACGTTGGAATATGGGAGTACAATAACAACCATCCCTAGGTAAAGATGAAATGTCACCGAATGAACTGTAAATCCCTAGAATAGGAAACACGATGGAGTATGGGAGTACAATATCAACCATCCCTAGGTAAAGATGAAATGTCACCGAATGAACTGTAAATCCCTAGAATAGGAAACACGTTGGAATATGAGAGTACAATAACAACCATCCCTAGGTAAAGATGAAGATCACCGAATGAACTGTAAATCCTTAGAATAGGAAACACGTTGGAATATTAGAGTACAATAACAACCATCCCTAGGTAAAGATGAAGATCACCGAATGAACTGTAAATCCCTAGAATAGGAAACACGTTGGAATATTAGAGTACAATAACAACCATCCCTAGGTAAAGATGAAATGTCACCGAATGAACTGTAAATCCCTAGAATAGGAAACACGTTGGAATATGAGAGTACAATAACAACCATCCCTAGGTAAAGATGAAGATCACCGAATGAACTGTAAATCCCTAGAATAGGAAACACGTTGGAATATTAGAGTACAATAACAACCATCCCTAGGTAAAGATGGAATGTCACCGAATGAACTGTAAATCCCTAGAATAGGAAACACGTTGGAATATGAGAGTACAATAATAACTATCCCTAGGTAAAGATGAAGATCACCGAATGAACTGTAAATCCCTAGAATAGGAAACACGTTGGAATATTAGAGTACAATAACAACCATCCCTAGGTAAAGATGAAATGTCACCGAATGAACTGTAAATCCCTAGAATAGGAAACACGTTGGAATATTACAGTACAATAACAACCATCCCTAGGTAAAGATGAAATGTCACCGAATGAACTGTAAATCCCTAAAATAGGAAACACGTTGGAATATTAGAGTACAATAACAACCATCCCTAGGTAAAGATGGAAGATCACCGAATGAACTGTAAATCCCTAGAATAGGAAACACGTTGGAATATGAGAGTACAATAACAACTATCCCTAGGTAAAGATGAAGATCACCGAATGAACTGTAAATCCCTAGAATAGGAAACACGTTGGAATATTAGAGTACAATAACAACCATCCCTAGGTAAAGATGAAATGTCACCGAATGAACTGTAAATCCCTAGAATAGGAAACACGTTGGAATATTAGAGTACAATAACAACCATCCCTAGGTAAAGATGAAATGTCACCGAATGAACTGTAAATCCCTAGAATAGGAAACACGTTGGAATATTAGAGTACAATAACAACCATCCCTAGGTAAAGATGAAATGTCACCGAATGAACTGTAAATCCCTAGAATAGGAAACACGTTGGAATATGAGAGTACAATAACAACTATCCCTAGGTAAAGATGAAGATCACCGAATGAACTGTTAATCCCTAGAATAGGAAACACGTTGGAATATTAGAGTACAATAACAACTATCCCTAGGTAAAGATGAAGATCACCGAATGAACTGTAAATCCCTAGAATAGGAAGCACGTTGGAATATTAGAGTACAATAACAACCATCCCTAGGTAAAGATGGAATGTCACCGAATGAACTGTAAATCCCTAGAATAGGAAACACGTTGGAATATGAGAGTACAATAACAACCATCCCTAGGTAAAGATGGAATGTCACCGAATGAACTGTAAATCCCTAGAATAGGAAACACGTTGGAATATTAGAGTACAATAACAACCATCCCTAGGTAAAGATGGAATGTCACCGAATGAACTGTAAATCCCTAGAATAGGAAACACGTTGGAATATTAGAGTACAATAACAACCATCCCTAGGTAAAGATGGAATGTCACCGAATGAACTGTAAATCCCTAGAATAGGAAACACGTTGGAATATTAGAGTACAATAACAACCATCCCTAGGTAAAGATGAAATGTCACCGAATGAACTGTAAATCCCTAGAATAGGAAACACGTTGGAATATAGGAGTACAATAACAACCATCCCTAGGTAAAGATGAAATGTCACCGATTGAACTGTAAATCCCTAGAATAGGAAACACGTTGGAGTATGAGAGTACAGTAACAACTATCCCTAGGTAAAGATGAAGATCACCGAATGAACTGTAAATCCCTAGAATAGGAAACACGTTGGAATATGGGAGTACAATAACAACCATCCCTAGGTAAAGATGAAGATCACCGAATGAACTGTAAATCCCTAGAATAGGAAACACGTTGGAATATGAGAGTACAATAACAACCATCCCTAGGTAAAGATGGAATGTCACCGAATGAACTGTAAATCCCTAGAATAGGATACACGTTGGAATATTAGAGTACAATAACAACCATCCCTAGGTAAAGATGGAATGTCACCGAATGAACTGTAAATCCCTAGAATAGGAAACACGTTGGAATATGAGAGTACAGTAACAACTATCCCTAGGTAAAGATGAAGATCACCGAATGAACTGTAAATCCCTAGAATAGGAAACACGTTGGAATATTAGAGTACAATAACAACCATCCCTAGGTAAAGATGAAATGTCACCGAATGAACTGTAAATCCCTAGAATAGGAAACACGTTGGAATATGAGAGTACAATAACAACTATCCCTAGGTAAAGATGAAGATCACCGAATGAACTGTTAATCCCTAGAATAGGAAACACGTTGGAATATTAGAGTACAATAACAACTATCCCTAGGTAAAGATGAAGATCACCGAATGAACTGTAAATCCCTAGAATAGGAAGCACGTTGGAATATTAGAGTACAATAACAACCATCCCTAGGTAAAGATGGAATGTCACCGAATGAACTGTAAATCCCTAGAATAGGAAACACGTTGGAATATGAGAGTACAATAACAACCATCCCTAGGTAAAGATGGAATGTCACCGAATGAACTGTAAATCCCTAGAATAGGAAACACGTTGGAATATTAGAGTACAATAACAACCATCCCTAGGTAAAGATGGAATGTCACCGAATGAACTGTAAATCCCTAGAATAGGAAACACGTTGGAATATTAGAGTACAATAACAACCATCCCTAGGTAAAGATGGAATGTCACCGAATGAACTGTAAATCCCTAGAATAGGAAACACGTTGGAATATTAGAGTACAATAACAACCATCCCTAGGTAAAGATGAAATGTCACCGAATGAACTGTAAATCCCTAGAATAGGAAACACGTTGGAATATAGGAGTACAATAACAACCATCCCTAGGTAAAGATGAAATGTCACCGATTGAACTGTAAATCCCTAGAATAGGAAACACGTTGGAGTATGGGAGTACAATAACAACCATCCCTAGGTAAAGATGGAATGTCACCGAATGAACTGTAAATCCCTAGAATAGGAAACACGTTGGAATATGGGAGTACAATAACAACCATCCCTAGGTAAAGATGAAATGTCACCGAATGAACTGTAAATCCCTAGAATAGGAAACACGTTGGAATATGAGAGTACAATAACAACCATCCCTAGGTAAAGATGAAGATCACCGAATGAACTGTAAATCCCTAGAATAGGAAACACGTTGGAATATGGGAGTACAATAACAACCATCCCTAGGTAAAGATGGAATGTCACCGAATGAACTGTAAATCCCTAGAATAGGAAACACGTTGGAATATGAGAGTACAATAACAACCATCCCTAGGTAAAGATGAAATGTCACCGAATGAACTGTAAATCCCTAGAATAGGAAACACGTTGGAATATGAGAGTACAATAACAACCATCCCTAGGTAAAGATGAAGATCACCGAATGAACTGTAAATCCCTAGAATAGGAAACACGTTGGAATATGAGAGTACAATAACAACCATCCCTAGGTAAAGATGAAGATCACCGAATGAACTGTAAATCCCTAGAATAGGAAACACGTTGGAATATTAGAGTACAATAACAACCATCCCTAGGTAAAGATGGAATGTCACCGAATGAACTGTAAATCCCTAGAATAGGAAACACGTTGGAATATGAGAGTACAATAACAACCATCCCTAGGTAAAGATGAAATGTCACCGAATGAACTGTAAATCCCTAGAATAGGAAACACGTTGGAATATGAGAGTACAATAACAACCATCCCTAGGTAAAGATGGAATGTCACCGAATGAACTGTAAATCCCTAGAATAGGAAACACGTTGGAATATGAGAGTACAATAACAACCATCCCTAGGTAAAGATGAAATGTCACCGAATGAACTGTAAATCCCTAGAATAGGAAACACGTTGGAATATGGGAGTACAATAACAACCATCCCTAGGTAAAGATGAAATGTCACCGAATGAACTGTAAATCCCTAGAATAGGAAACACGTTGGAATATGAGAGTACAATAACAACCATCCCTAGGTAAAGATGAAGATCACCGAATGAACTGTAAATCCCTAGAATAGGAAACACGTTGGAATATGGGAGTACAATAACAACCATCCCTAGGTAAAGATGGAATGTCACCGAATGAACTGTAAATCCCTAGAATAGGAAACACGTTGGAATATTAGAGTACAATAACAACCATCCCTAGGTAAAGATGGAATGTCACCGAATGAACTGTAAATCCCTAGAATAGGAAACACGTTGGAATATTAGAGTACAATAACAACCATCCCTAGGTAAAGATGAAGATCACCGAATGAACTGTAAATCCCTAGAATAGGAAACACGTTGGAATATTAGAGTACAATAACAACCATCCCTAGGTAAAGATGAAGATCACCGAATGAACTGTAAATCCCTAGAATAGGAAACACGTTGGAATATTAGAGTACAATAACAACCATCCCTAGGTAAAGATGAAATGTCACCGAATGAACTGTAAATCCCTAGAATAGGAAACACGTTGGAATATGGGAGTACAATAACAACCATCCCTAGGTAAAGATGAAATGTCACCGAATGAACTGTAAATCCCTAGAATAGGAAACACGTTGGAGTATGGGAGTACAATAACAACCATCCCTAGGTAAAGATGGAATGTCACCGAATGAACTGTAAATCCCTAGAATAGGAAACACGTTGGAATATGGGAGTACAATAACAACCATCCCTAGGTAAAGATGAAATGTCACCGAATGAACTGTAAATCCCTAGAATAGGAAACACGTTGGAATATGAGAGTACAATAACAACCATCCCTAGGTAAAGATGAAGATCACCGAATGAACTGCAAATCCCTAGAATAGGAAACACGTTGGAATATGGGAGTACAATAACAACCATCCCTAGGTAAAGATGGAATGTCACCGAATGAACTGTAAATCCCTAGAATAGGAAACACGTTGGAATATGAGAGTACAATAACAACCATCCCTAGGTAAAGATGAAATGTCACCGAATGAACTGTAAATCCCTAGAATAGGAAACACGTTGGAATATGAGAGTACAATAACAACCATCCCTAGGTAAAGATGAAGATCACCGAATGAACTGTAAATCCCTAGAATAGGAAACACGTTGGAATATGAGAGTACAATAACAACCATCCCTAGGTAAAGATGAAGATCACCGAATGAACTGTAAATCCCTAGAATAGGAAACACGTTGGAATATTAGAGTACAATAACAACCATCCCTAGGTAAAGATGGAATGTCACCGAATGAACTGTAAATCCCTAGAATAGGAAACACGTTGGAATATGAGAGTACAATAACAACCATCCCTAGGTAAAGATGAAATGTCACCGAATGAACTGTAAATCCCTAGAATAGGAAACACGTTGGAATATGAGAGTACAATAACAACCATCCCTAGGTAAAGATGGAATGTCACCGAATGAACTGTAAATCCCTAGAATAGGAAACACGTTGGAATATGAGAGTACAATAACAACCATCCCTAGGTAAAGATGAAATGTCACCGAATGAACTGTAAATCCCTAGAATAGGAAACACGTTGGAATATGGGAGTACAATAACAACCATCCCTAGGTAAAGATGAAGATCACCGAATGAACTGTAAATCCCTAGAATAGGAAACACGTTGGAATATTAGAGTACAATAACAACCATCCCTAGGTAAAGATGAAGATCACCGAATGAACTGTAAATCCCTAGAATAGGAAACACGTTGGAATATTAGAGTACAATAACAACCATCCCTAGGTAAAGATGAAATGTCACCGAATGAACTGTAAATCCCTAGAATAGGAAACACGTTGGAATATGGGAGTACAATAACAACCATCCCTAGGTAAAGATGAAATGTCACCGAATGAACTGTAAATCCCTAGAATAGGAAACACGTTGGAGTATGGGAGTACAATAACAACCATCCCTAGGTAAAGATGGAATGTCACCGAATGAACTGTAAATCCCTAGAATAGGAAACACGTTGGAATATGGGAGTACAATAACAACCATCCCTAGGTAAAGATGAAATGTCACCGAATGAACTGTAAATCCCTAGAATAGGAAACACGTTGGAATATGAGAGTACAATAACAACCATCCCTAGGTAAAGATGAAGATCACCGAATGAACTGCAAATCCCTAGAATAGGAAACACGTTGGAATATGGGAGTACAATAACAACCATCCCTAGGTAAAGATGGAATGTCACCGAATGAACTGTAAATCCCTAGAATAGGAAACACGTTGGAATATGAGAGTACAATAACAACCATCCCTAGGTAAAGATGAAATGTCACCGAATGAACTGTAAATCCCTAGAATAGGAAACACGTTGGAATATGAGAGTACAATAACAACCATCCCTAGGTAAAGATGAAGATCACCGAATGAACTGTAAATCCCTAGAATAGGAAACACGTTGGAATATGAGAGTACAATAACAACCATCCCTAGGTAAAGATGAAGATCACCGAATGAACTGTAAATCCCTAGAATAGGAAACACGTTGGAATATTAGAGTACAATAACAACCATCCCTAGGTAAAGATGAAGATCACCGAATGAACTGTAAATCCCTAGAATAGGAAACACGTTGGAATATGAGAGTACAATAACAACCATCCCTAGGTAAAGATGAAATGTCACCGAATGAACTGTAAATCCCTAGAATAGGAAACACGTTGGAATATGAGAGTACAATAACAACCATCCCTAGGTAAAGATGGAATGTCACCGAATGAACTGTAAATCCCTAGAATAGGAAACACGTTGGAATATGAGAGTACAATAACAACCATCCCTAGGTAAAGATGAAATGTCACCGAATGAACTGTAAATCCCTAGAATAGGAAACACGTTGGAATATGAGAGTACAATAACAACCATCCCTAGGTAAATATGAAGATCACCGAATGAACTGTAAATCCCTAGAATAGGAAACACGTTGGAATATGGGAATACAATAACAACCATCCCTAGGTAAAGATGGAATGTCACCGAATGAACTGTAAATCCCTAGAATTGGAAACACGTTGGAATATTAGAGTACATTAACAACCATCCCTAGGTAAAGATGGAATGTCACCGAATGAACTGTAAATCCCTAGAATAGGAAACACGTTGGAATATTAGAGTGCAATAACAACCATCCCTAGGTAAAGATGAAATGTCACCGAATGAACTGTAAATCCCTAGAATAGGAAACACGTTGGAATATGAGATTACAATAACAACCATCCCTAGGTAAAGATGGAATGTCACCGAATGAACTGTAAATCTCTAGAATAGGAAACACGTTGGAATATTAGAGTACAATAACAACCATCCCTAGGTAAAGATGGAATGTCACCGAATGAACTGTAAATCCCTAGAATAGGAAACACGTTGGAATATTAGAGTACAATAACAACCATCCCTAGGTAAAGATGGAATGTCACCGAATGATCTGTAAATCCCTAGAATAGGAAACACGTTGGAATATTAGAGTACAATAACAACCATCCCTAGGTAAAGATGAAATGTCACCGAATGAACTGTAAATCCCTAGAATAGGATACACGTTGGAATATGGGAGTACAATAACAACCATCCCTAGGTAAAGATGAAATGTCACCGAATGAACTGTAAATCCCTAGAATAGGAAACACGATGGAGTATGGGAGTACAATATCAACCATCCCTAGGTAAAGATGAAATGTCACCGAATGAACTGTAAATCCCTAGAATAGGAAACACGTTGGAATATGAGAGTACAATAACAACCATCCCTAGGTAAAGATGAAGATCACCGAATGAACTGTAAATCCCTAGAATAGGAAACACGTTGGAATATTAGAGTACAATAACAACCATCCCTAGGTAAAGATGAAGATCACCGAATGAACTGTAAATCCCTAGAATAGGAAACACGTTGGAATATTAGAGTACAATAACAACCATCCCTAGGTAAAGATGAAATGTCACCGAATGAACTGTAAATCCCTAGAATAGGAAACACGTTGGAATATGAGAGTACAATAACAACCATCCCTAGGTAAATATGAAGATCACCGAATGAACTGTAAATCCCTAGAATAGGAAACACGTTGGAATATTAGAGTACAATAACAACCATCCCTAGGTAAAGATGGAATGTCACCGAATGAACTGTAAATCCCTAGAATAGGAAACACGTTGGAATATGAGAGTACAATAATAACTATCCCTAGGTAAAGATGAAGATCACCGAATGAACTGTAAATCCCTAGAATAGGAAACACGTTGGAATATTAGAGTACAATAACAACCATCCCTAGGTAAAGATGAAATCTCACCGAATGAACTGTAAATCCCTAGAATAGGAAACACGTTGGAATATTAGAGTACAATAACAACCATCCCTAGGTAAAGATGAAATGTCACCGAATGAACTGTAAATCCCTAAAAGAGGAAACACGTTGGAATATTAGAGTACAATAACAACCATCCCTAGGTAAAGATGGAAGATCACCGAATGAACTGTAAATCCCTAGAATAGGAAACACGTTGGAATATGAGAGTACAATAACAACTATCCCTAGGTAAAGATGAAGATCACCGAATGAACTGTAAATCCCTAGAATAGGAAACACGTTGGAATATTAGAGTACAATAACAACCATCCCTAGGTAAAGATGAAATGTCACCGAATGAACTGTAAATCCCTAGAATAGGAAACACGTTGGAATATGAGAGTACAATAACAACTATCCCTAGGTAAAGATGAAGATCACCGAATGAACTGTAAATCCCTAGAATAGGAAACACGTTGGAATATTAGAGTACAATAACAACTATCCCTAGGTAAAGATGAAGATCACCGAATGAACTGTAAATCCCTAGAATAGGAAACACGTTGGAATATTAGAGTACAATAACAACCATCCCTAGGTAAAGATGGAATGTCACCGAATGAACTGTAAATCCCTAGAATAGGAAACACGTTGGAATATGAGAGTACAATAACAACCATCCCTAGGTAAAGATGAAGATCACCGAATGAACTGTAAATCCCTAGAATAGGAAACACGTTGGAATATTAGAGTACAATAACAACCATCCCTAGGTAAAGATGAAGATCACCGAATGAACTGTAAATCCCTAGAATAGGAAACACGTTGGAATATTAGAGTACAATAACAACTATCCCTAGGTAAAGATGAAGATCACCGAATGAACTGTAAATCCCTAGAATAGGAAACACGTTGGAATATTAGAGTACAATAACAACCATCCCTAGGTAAAGATGGAATGTCACCGAATGAACTGTAAATCCCTAGAATAGGAAACACGTTGGAATATGAGAGTACAATAACAACCATCCCTAGGTAAAGATGAAGATCACCGAATGAACTGTAAATCCCTAGAATAGGAAACACGTTGGAATATTAGAGTACAATAACAACCATCCCTAGGTAAAGATGAAATGTCACCGAATGAACTGTAAATCCCTAGAATCGAAAACGTAAAAATTCCATGGTTCCTGAAGGAAGATAGATCCCAAGACTATCTACACACTCCTGGTGGTTGGAGGTAGGAAAACATCGGGATTCAATGGAGGAAACAGACAGTCATAAGTCATAGACTGTGGTGTCACGTTATCATATTTACCAAGGTCTTAGGAAAACTAAATGGGAAGGCCGAGGAAGGTGTTTCTTAACTATTGCAGTAAATATCGTAGTGGCGGATTAATACGGTTGGACGAATGTACGTTGGTCAATGGAAAATTGAATAATTAATCAATGTCATATTGGTCATGACATGATTTAAAAATGCTACAGCATGTAAAAAAGTTTCTACTCCTTGATTTAATGCTGTAGGATTTTTTATTCATTAATAATTTCCCCAGAAAAGCACAATAAGTTTGAATCTAGTAGGATAGAGAATACATGTATGAAAAGCGTGAAAGCTTTTCCTAACTTTGCCAATCTGAGTAAAGATTTAATTAATTTGTGATCAAAAAATAAAAAAAAAATTGATCGTGTTTAAATACAAACCTCTCTATGGGGGCCCGGTGGCCGTGAGTGTTTAAGGCGTGAGTACTCAAGACTCCTTGCCAAGTGTCGTGGGTTCGATTCCCACTATGGGATGGTGGCTATTCTTCTTGGTATCAGACCTAACCAGGCTATAAAAGGGTGGTGACCTATAGATAACCCGTCCTAAAATTTTAAGTTAATAATAATGTACGTTAAAATTTAAATAAATAAATAAAATTAAAACCTATCTGGTTATGGTGGAAGGTCTCATATTTGGTTATGGTGGAAGGTCCCATATTAAAACCTATCTGGTTATGGTGGAAGGTCCCATATTAAAACCTATCTGGTTATGGTGGAAGGTCCCATATTAAAACCTATCTGGTTATGGTGGAAGGTCCCATATTTTGGGAAAGGAACCATCAATTTACCTAATTCATATATTCAAAAACATCAGTCTTGTGTCAGGCCGCAAAGGCCAGAGGGGCTGATAGTATAAGCTACCAGATGGGCGTACGACACACTATGGAGATGGTGTGGTCAGTACTTATGCCTCCACCTCATGATTTGTCCCTTTACACGTATCCATGAAAGAATTGATAAGCCTAGGGACGGTATGGACAACACAAGAAGATAACATCTTCATCTGATTTTCGAACACGGGTCCCCTGCAAGAGTCGATTGCTCTACAACTGAGCCAAAAAAACAAAACAAAAAAAACAAAAAACAACAAAACAACACATTAACAATTATGGTCCAGCATAAACTTTAAGACTTTGGAGTGATTTTGCTGGTTAAAGATTTCGATCTTGGTTTTGAAGATGCAGTATACAGACCTCTGTGAACTTGGCACCCCACTTTCGAAAAAAAATATGACAATAGACTCAAAAAATTGCAAATCGTTTGTAGTTATTTGTAGTGAAAAAAATTTCGTTTGTAGTTGCCCCGTTTTTGAGAAACGGGGGGGGGGGGGGTCAAAAAATACCCCGCACCCGACTTACACCGATTGGAACCAAACCATTTTTATTCGACGTAAAATCGTTTGTAGAGAAAGAATTTTCGTTTGTAGTTGCCTAGAAAAAAAGTTACAGCCGCTTTATGAATATTCAAAATGGCGACTTTTTTAGTTTTAGGGGTGCGTGTTTTCTTATAGTCTCAATACATTCTAAATCGTTTGTAGTTGATAGTTGTGAAAGAATTTACGTTTGTAGTTGCCTAGAAAAAAATAAAAAAGTCGCCATTTTGAAAATTCATAAAGCGGCTGTAACTTTTATTCTAGGCAACTACAAAAGAACATTCTTTCACAACTATCAACTACAAACGATCTAGAATGTATTGAGACCATAAGAAAACACGCACCCCTAAAACTAAAAAAGTTGCCATTTTGAAAATTCATAAAGCGGCTGTAACCTCTTTTCTAGGCAACTACAAACGAAAATTCTTTCACAACTATCAACTACAAACGATTTAGAATGTATTGAGACTATAAGAAAACACGCACCCCTAAAACTAAAAAAGTCGCCATTTTGAAAATTCATAAAGCGGCTGTAACTTTTTTTCTAGGCAACTACAAACGAAAATTCTTTCTCTACAAACGATTTTATGTCGAATAAAAATGGTTTGGTTCCAATCGGTGTAAGTCGGGTGCGGGGTATGTTTTGACCCCCCCCCGGTTCTCAAAAACGGGGCAACTACAAACGAAATTTGTTTCACTACAAATAACTACAAACGAAATTTTTTTCACTACAAATAACTACAAACGATTTGCAATTTTTTGAGTCTATTCTCATATTATTTTTCGAAAGTGGGGTGCCAAGTTCACAGAGGTAGTATACAGGGTCCTTTAGAACATCAACCCAGTATAATACCGTACTAAACAACGTGTCACCCAGACGTTTAAGAAGAGTAATTATTATATTTAAAAATATGTCATGTGAATGTAGACGTACCACCCTAATATTTCGAAAAGAGTGTACAGCCTTTAGAAGTGCGATTTTTGCATTGAAAATGAAACCGAGCCATGGAACCATCCGAAAATCACCAGGAACCTTCCCGCAGAATGTATTTGATGAACTAGAAGCTGCAAGTATAAGAATTGTGAATCCTAAAATGGTAGAATCGAAAGAGGAATCTAGGAAGTTGTAATGAACTGCACGGTACTTAGTTCGTGACCAACGATAGCCAACTCCTTCCAGACAATTCCTAGGAACCGACTCTTATCGGTGTCTTTAACCTTTACGCTCTTCCATGTCTGCGCGAATAATGATGCTTTTACGCTGTATTTAGTCAACTAGAAGATTATAGATGGCGGAATCATTAAACCTAGCTAAAATATAATTAAAGCTTCTTAACGATTTATTTATGAGGAATACAACAAATAAGAAAATCGGTTTACTTCAATCATGATAAGAAGTTTTGTAGACGAGCTGCCAACGATTTCTTGTTGTGCGATGCTTTTAATGTGTCAAATGATTTTCCACTTCTCTTAAAAATTTACTTGGAATCTCTAAATGTCATTTTTAAGCCTGCTTCAACGAAGAGCCAAACTTTGGAAGTTGAGGAGCGTTCATATCCTCGGCCAAAGTCGCAAGATTACCAAACCATGATAGAGAAACCAAGACACGGGACAAGACCCAGCCAACCTAATAGCCAATCTAATACCAGTAACTGCCGCTCGAGCATCTGATGAACAAGAGGTGAAGAAGTAGTACTGACACGCGTATGGATCGGACATTCTAGACTCATCTACCTATACTTAATGGCAAGGGAACGGGAAACTATTTGTCAAGTATGGAACACTGAGTTAACTACTAAACACCTACTAAAAAGTATGGAACACTGTGTTAACTACTAAACACCTACTAACAAGTATGGAACACTGTGTTAACTACTAAACACCTACTAACAAGAATGGAACACTGTGTTAACTACTGAACACCTACTAACAAACTGCTTAGGACTTAAAGAAACTGTCGGAAGGAAAAGAAACACACTCATCTCTACTCAGGTGCCTACATTGGTCTCGACTCGATCCGATGGGATCCGACTCCCGGTTCATGGCCGATCATACATGTTTGTTTGTTGACCGATATCTGACCGACGCTTCTGAAAATTAGTGCAAGAGATGACAAGGAATTATTGATAGAGCTGGTGGGAAAAGATCCTTGCCTGTGGGATCAGCAGAATAAATCCATTCGAGAGATTTAACTTGATA
Organism: Gonocerus acuteangulatus; assembly: GCA_946811695.1. Lineage (NCBI taxonomy): Eukaryota > Metazoa > Arthropoda > Insecta > Hemiptera > Coreidae > Gonocerus > Gonocerus acuteangulatus. The sequence goes on from OX328126.1 coordinate 101,734,009, forward strand.
TTTGTTTATTTCTTATGGAATTCTCTCTTTTTTAATATCTAAAATGCTTCCTAATAGACGATTGTTATTAATTTTTTCGGAGACATATTTTTTCATTTCAATTAATTATTCTTAGGTAATGATTTTCTTCATATTAATAATATATACTTACCCCTGATTTGGTAGAGAATTCAGAGATTTTTATTTTCATTGGGGAAAAATGTGAATACCAATGCTTCCCTTATCGCAGTGAAACATTTAATTTTTCTTTGAGACTAATATTCTTTCGCCTGATTGTTTGGCTTCTCAATTCCTCCTTTATACCCCCAACAAGGTAATCGAAGGTTTATTTGCTCATTCGGTGGTATTCTTTAAGCAAATCCCTGATTTTCACTGCACTATGAGTTCATTACTGACGAGCTGCGAGTAGATGAGATCGGATCGGTTTCTTCTCATTCTACACTCTTAGAGGGTTTGTTATGAACTAATAAAGACAGACACATATCGCACTAGTAATTCTAAAGTGCCACAACTCAAAATATAACCCTACTGATAATGTGTCACTCTTGCATATGTAGATGGAATAGCATTAAGACAGGGAGAGTGACACAAGTACCCTCTGGTGTAGAAGCTCTGAAGCTAGGTACATACACTCTTGCCTATGTAGATGGAATAGCATTAAGACAGGAAGAGTGACACAAGTACCCTCTGGTGTAGAAGCTCTGAAGCTAGGTACATACACTCTTGCCTATGTAGATGGAATAGCATTAAGACAGGAAGAGTGACACAAGTACCCTCTGGTGTAGAAGCTCTGAAGCTAGGTACATACACTCTTGCCTATGTAGATGGAATAGCATTAAGACAGGAAGAGTGACACAAGTACCCTCTGGTGTAGAAGCTCTGAAGCTAGGTACATACACTCTTGCCTATGTAGATGGAATAGCATTAAGACAGGAAGAGTGATACAAGTACCCTCTGGTGTAGAAGCTCTGAAGCTAGGTACATACACTCTTGCCTATGTAGATGGAATAGCATTAAGACAGGAAGAGTGACACAAGTTCCCTCTGATGTACAAGCTCTGAAGCTAGGTACATACACTCTTGCCTATGTAGAGGGAATAGCATTAAGACAGGAAGAGTGACACAAGTTCCCTCTGATGTACAAGCTCTGAAGCTAGATACATACACTCTTGCCTATGTAGAGGGAATAGCATTAAGACAGGAAGAGTGACACGAGTACCCTCTGGTGTAGAAGCTCTGAAGCTAGGTACATACACTCTTGCCTATGTAGATGGAATATCATTAAGACAGGAAGAGTGACACAAGCTCCCTCTGGTGTAGAAGCTCTGAAGCTAGGTACATACACTCTTGCATATGTAGATGGAATAACATTAAGACAGGAAGAGTGACACAAGTTCCCTCTGATGTACAAGCTCTGAAGCTAGGTACATACACTCTTGCCTATGTAGATGGAATAGCATTAAGACAGGAAGAGTGACACAAGTACCCTCTGGTGTAGAAGCTCTGAAGCTAGGTACATACACTCTTGCCTATGTAGATGGAATAGCATTAAGACAGGAAGAGTGATACAAGTACCCTCTGGTGTAGAAGCTCTGAAGCTAGGTACATACACTCTTGCCTATGTAGATGGAATAGCATTAAGACAGGAAGAGTGGCACAAGTTCCCTCTGATGTACAAGCTCTGAAGCTAGGTACATACACTCTTGCCTATGTAGAGGGAATAGCATTAAGACAGGAAGAGTGACACGAGTACCCTCTGGTGTAGAAGCTCTGAAGCTAGGTACATACACTCTTGCCTATGTAGATGGAATATCATTAAGACAGGAAGAGTGACACAAGTTCCCTCTGGTGTAGAAGCTCTGAAGCTAGGTACATACACTCTTGCATATGTAGATGGAATTACATTAAGACAGGAAGAGTGACACAAGTTCCCTCTGATGTACACGCTCTGAAGCTAGGTACATACACTCTTGCCTATGTAGATGTAATAGCATTAAGACAGGAAGAGTGACACAAGTACCCTCTGGTGTAGAAGCTCTGAAGCTAGGTACATACACTCTTGCCTATGTAGAGGGAATAGCATTAAGACAGGAAGAGTGACACAAGTACCCTCTGGTGTAGAAGCTCTGAGGCTAGGTACATACACTCTTGCCTATGTAGAGGGAATAGCATTAAGACAGGAAGAGTGACACAAGTACCCTCTGGTGTAGAAGCTCTGAAGCTAGGTACATACACTCTTGCCTATGTAGAGGGAATAGCATTAAGACAGGAAGAGTGATACAAGTTCCCTCTGGTGTAGAAGCTCTGAAGCTAGGTACATACACTCTTGCCTATGTAGAGGGAATAGCATTAAGACAGGAAGAGTGACACAAGTACCCTCTGGTGTAGAAGCTCTGAGGCTAGGTACATACACTCTTGCCTATGTAGAGGGAATAGCATTAAGACAGGAAGAGTGACACAAGTACCCTCTGGTGTAGAAGCTCTGAAGCTAGGTACATACACTCTTGCCTATGTAGAGGGAATAGCATTAAGACAGGAAGAGTGATACAAGTTCCCTCTGGTGTAGAAGCTCTGAAGCTAGGTACATACACTCTTGCCTATGTAGAGGGAATAGCATTAAGACAGGAAGAGTGACACAAGTACCCTCTGGTGTAGAAGCTCTGAAGCTAGGTACATACACTCTTGCCTATGTAGATGGAATAGCATTAAGACAGGAAGAGTGACACAAGTACCCTCTGGTGTAGAAGCTCTGAAGCTAGGTACATACACTCTTGCCTATGTAGATGGAATAGCATTAAGACAGGAAGAGTGACACAAGTACCCTCTGGTGTAGAAGCTCTGAAGCTAGGTACATACACTCTTGCCTATGTAGATGGAATAGCATTAAGACAGGAAGAGTGACACAAGTACCCTCTGGTGTAGAAGCTCTGAAGCTAGGTACATACACTCTTGCCTATGTAGATGGAATAGCATTAAGACAGGAAGAGTGATACAAGTACCCTCTGGTGTAGAAGCTCTGAAGCTAGGTACATACACTCTTGCCTATGTAGATAGAATAGCATTAAGACAGGAAGAGTGACACAAGTTCCCTCTGATGTACAAGCTCTGAAGCTAGGTACATACACTCTTGCCTATGTAGAGGGAATAGCATTAAGACAGGAAGAGTGACACAAGTTCCCTCTGATGTACAAGCTCTGAAGCTAGATACATACACTCTTGCCTATGTAGAGGGAATAGCATTAAGACAGGAAGAGTGACACGAGTACCCTCTGGTGTAGAAGCTCTGAAGCTAGGTACATACACTCTTGCCTATGTAGATGGAATATCATTAAGACAGGAAGAGTGACACAAGCTCCCTCTGGTGTAGAAGCTCTGAAGCTAGGTACATACACTCTTGCATATGTAGATGGAATAACATTAAGACAGGAAGAGTGACACAAGTTCCCTCTGATGTACAAGCTCTGAAGCTAGGTACATACACTCTTGCCTATGTAGATGGAATAGCATTAAGACAGGAAGAGTGACACAAGTACCCTCTGGTGTAGAAGCTCTGAAGCTAGGTACATACACTCTTGCCTATGTAGATGGAATAGCATTAAGACAGGAAGAGTGATACAAGTACCCTCTGGTGTAGAAGCTCTGAAGCTAGGTACATACACTCTTGCCTATGTAGATGGAATAGCATTAAGACAGGAAGAGTGGCACAAGTTCCCTCTGATGTACAAGCTCTGAAGCTAGGTACATACACTCTTGCCTATGTAGAGGGAATAGCATTAAGACAGGAAGAGTGACACGAGTACCCTCTGGTGTAGAAGCTCTGAAGCTAGGTACATACACTCTTGCCTATGTAGATGGAATATCATTAAGACAGGAAGAGTGACACAAGTTCCCTCTGGTGTAGAAGCTCTGAAGCTAGGTACATACACTCTTGCATATGTAGATGGAATTACATTAAGACAGGAAGAGTGACACAAGTTCCCTCTGATGTACACGCTCTGAAGCTAGGTACATACACTCTTGCCTATGTAGATGTAATAGCATTAAGACAGGAAGAGTGACACAAGTACCCTCTGGTGTAGAAGCTCTGAAGCTAGGTACATACACTCTTGCCTATGTAGAGGGAATAGCATTAAGACAGGAAGAGTGACACAAGTACCCTCTGGTGTAGAAGCTCTGAGGCTAGGTACATACACTCTTGCCTATGTAGAGGGAATAGCATTAAGACAGGAAGAGTGACACAAGTACCCTCTGGTGTAGAAGCTCTGAAGCTAGGTACATACACTCTTGCCTATGTAGAGGGAATAGCATTAAGACAGGAAGAGTGATACAAGTTCCCTCTGGTGTAGAAGCTCTGAAGCTAGGTACATACACTCTTGCCTATGTAGAGGGAATAGCATTAAGACAGGAAGAGTGACACAAGTACCCTCTGGTGTAGAAGCTCTGAAGCTAGGTACATACACTCTTGCCTATGTAGAGGGAATAGCATTAAGACAGGAAGAGTGATACAAGTACCCTCTGGTGTAGAAGCTCTGAAGCTAGGTACATACACTCTTGCCTATGTAGAGGGAATAGCATTAAGACAGGAAGAGTGACACGAGTACCCTCTGGTGTAGAAGCTCTGAAGCTAGGTAGATACACTCTTGCCTATGTAGAGGGAATACCATTAAGACAGGAAGAGTGATACAAGTACCCTCTGGTGTAGCAGCTCTGAAGCTAGGTACATACACCCTTGCCTATGTAGAGGGAATAGCATTAAGACAGGAAGAGTGATACAAGTTCCCTCTGGTGTAGAAGCTCTGAAGCTAGGTACATACACTCTTGCCTATGTAGAGGGAATAGCATTAAGACAGGAAGAGTGATACAAGTTCCCTCTGGTGTAGAAGCTCTGAAGCTAGGTACATACACTCTTGCCTATGTAGAGGGAATAGCATTAAGACAGGAAGAGTGATACAAGTTCCCTCTGGTGTAGAAGCTCTGAAGCTAGGTACATACACTCTTGCCTATGTAGAGGGAATAGCATTAAGACAGGAAGAGTGATACAAGTTCCCTCTGGTGTAGAAGCTCTGAAGCTAGGTACATACACTCTTGCCTATGTAGAGGGAATAGCATTAAGACAGGAAGAGTGATACAAGTTCCCTCTGGTGTAGAAGCTCTGAAGCTAGGTACATACACTCTTGCCTATGTAGAGGGAATAGCATTAAGACAGGAAGAGTGACACAAGTTCCCTCTGGTGTAGAAGCTCTGAAGCTAGGTACATACACTCTTGCCTATGTAGATGGAATAGCATTAAGACAGGAAGAGTGATACAAGTTCCCTCTGGTGTAGAAGCTCTGAAGCTAGGTACATACACTCTTGCCTATGTAGATGGAATAGCATTAAGACAGGAAGAGTGACACGAGTACCCTCTGGTGTAGAAGCTCTGAAGCTAGGTACATACACTCTTGCCTATGTAGATGGAATAGCATTAAGACAGGAAGAGTGATACAAGTTCCCTCTGGTGTAGAAGCTCTGAAGCTAGGTACATACACTCTTGCCTATGTAGATGGAATAGCATTAAGACAGGAAGAGTGATACAAGTTCCCTCTGGTGTAGAAGCTCTGAAGCTAGGTACATACACTCTTGCCTATGTAGAGGGAATAGCATTAAGACAGGAAGAGTGACACAAGTTCCCTCTGGTGTAGAAGCTCTGAAGCTAGGTACATACACTCTTGCCTATGTAGATGGAATAGCATTAAGACAGGAAAAGTGATACAAGTTCCCTCTGGTGTAGAAGCTCTGAAGCTAGGTACATACACTCTTGCCTATGTAGATGGAATAGCATTAAGACAGGAAGAGTGATACAAGTTCCCTCTGGTGTAGAAGCTCTGAAGCTAGGTACATACACTCTTGCCTATGTAGAGGGAATAGCATTAAGACAGGAAGAGTGACACAAGTTCCCTCTGGTGTAGAAGCTCTGAAGCTAGGTACATACACTCTTGCCTATGTAGATGGAATAGCATTAAGACAGGAAGAGTGACACAAGTACCCTCTGGTGTAGAAGCTCTGAAGCTAGGTACATACACTCTTGCCTATGTAGATGGAATAGCATTAAGACAGGAAGAGTGACACAAGTACCCTCTGGTGTAGAAGCTCTGAAGCTAGGTACATACACTCTTGCCTATGTAGATGGAATAGCATTAAGACAGGAAGAGTGATACAAGTACCCTCTGGTGTAGAAGCTCTGAAGCTAGGTACATACACTCTTGCCTATGTAGATGGAATAGCATTAAGACAGGAAGAGTGACACAAGTTCCCTCTGATGTACAAGCTCTGAAGCTAGGTACATACACTCTTGCCTATGTAGAGGGAATAGCATTAAGACAGGAAGAGTGACACAAGTTCCCTCTGATGTACAAGCTCTGAAGCTAGGTACATACACTCTTGCCTATGTAGAGGGAATAGCATTAAGACAGGAAGAGTGATACAAGAGAAAAATTATTGCTTGAATTGATTTTTGACTTTAGAAATACTAGTTGGATATATATACTTTAAGCCAAGGTAGATGTCTTGGTTTAGCATTTCCTAGCCGGCTGGACGCTCTGATTTGGCATATCTTGTTTATTATGTGGACGGTAGGCTTAAGCCAGAAATGTACAAAGCAACCACAAATGCATGCGCGAATTCTATGTGGAAATGAGAGCTAACCATGACGAGAATGCAAGAACTACATCAGCAGTGAGACGAGTTGTCGTAATCGTGTTCTGCAAGGATGTACAAGGTACATGCTTCAGCAATGAAACAGACTAATATTAAAGCCCATTAAAATGTTAATCCTGTTTGGGTTAGCCATGGAATTGTTCTTGTCTATCTAAAGGCACAGAAACGTCAACATCGTGTACCACATCAGTACTGTCATCCGAAATAGCATTGACAGGACGCCGACCGCCATAGCACTAATTGGTGCCATACGAATATTCCAGACGGACGCAGTAAAGGCTACGAATGGCGACTATCCACGTCTCCCTCATGGTCCATGAATGAATTGGCCATCTCATTATGTCCATATATAAGTGGAGAAGCTAAAGCCCCTAGCTCCTCCCCACCATGGTAATGGTCCGCCATATATGGTCCACGGTGTCCTTACTTCAAGACACGATGGGTCCGAGGACCACTCTTGGACCCCTCTTCTAATAGGATAGCTCTACCGTAAGCAGATAATGTTGTAGGCAAACCTTTTGTTCTTCTCTCCTGGCTTCTATGGACCTTAAGGGAACAGCCAGTGTGGCCTATCTCTCCTTCCACCTCATTATAACGGTAGTTATGCCATCTGTAGGCGAGAGAGGGAACATTCTTGTCGAAAAATAACACTTTCTGCGGGAGAAACTATAGCCGTTTATAGATCGCTGTAATACCTACCAATATAGGGAAGAAACCATTTCTACTTACTTGAAGACAATGCACCTCCATGTGGGGTCCTCTCTGAACAGACCTACACTTGGATTATTAACTCTTTGATACCGGTGGTATCAAAAACCATTTCAGTCCTAAAATAGTGTAATATGTGCCATGTGGCTGAAAACACTGTGGTGTCACCAGTCACTAAGTGTTAAGGTAGGCTCTTGTAGTTGAAACACTGTGGTGTCACCGGTCACTAAGTGTTAAGGTAGGCTCTTGTAGCTGAAACACTGTGTTGTCACCGGTCACTAAGTGTTAAGGTAGACTCTTGTAGCTGAAACACTGTGTTGTCACCGGTCACTAAGTGTTAAGGTAGGCTCTTGTAGCTGAAACAATAACACTTATTGGAGTCATAGTAGAATTGCTATTTTCCATAGCTTATCAAAAATATAGCAAATTTGAACACATATTTAGAAAATTTGTTGAAGCCCTCGAAAAATACGTTTAACATTGCAACCCCCAGGGATTAAGATGAAAAGAAAGATATCAGAAGAAAACGACCTGGGCCTGGTAGGGTAACATGACAACATGAAAAAATGTTGAAATCCGAAAGTTTGGACTGTTACCCACTTGTAGATAAACTAAGCTACAAACACTAGGAAATATATCCTATATCGAAGATCTTTCGAATTTATTGAAAGATCGTGTAGAGGTAGGATAAAAAAATTAACACCAACACATAAAACTATTCACCCTGCGAATTAAAACCAGACAAACACAAGAATACCAACGGCCATAGCCACGTTAAATACACAGGATCACCTAAGTTAAAAAACGTTGGGCGTGGCAAGAATCTGAATTGGTGACCGACCACGTGATTTGGTATTTTATAAAAGGGTGGCAACCTGTAGATAAGCCGGCTCTTATGGCTCAGCTCTTGATATATCACAAGAAAAAGAGAAAATACAGAAGATTTGAAATTTACACAGATCCAACTTCTGAATTGCCATGAAAACACCAGCTTGCACGTGGAAAGATAAATACTTGCAGAATAAAATACTCGTCCCTGCGAACATATTACTGAACAAACGCAGGCCTATATAATACAAGACTGCAGCTCAACTCAGACAATATGCAGGAACTGTTGAAGATTCTAGATTCGCAGTCAGCAGATCGTATCTACATCATACAAGGATCTGGATCCAGATCTGGATCCACCGTTCGGACGAACGTATGTTTATTCAAGACTAGCTGTTGAAGTAGGTGTAGCATGACCGGCGTGTCATGCTACACCTACTCTCTGCATCAAGAAAAGCAAAAATAATTAGAAAAGTAATATTAGAATCTAATATCGCAACTATGTTGATTTGAAAAAGGGGCGGATATACAGACAGACTGCTGGTAGACGTTTTAGGCCTACCCTATGAAACTCCTCGTATCAAGACCAGCTGTTACTCGGCGTGCCATGCTACACCTACTCTCTGCATCAAGAAAAGCAATAATAATTAGAAAAGTAATATTAGAATCTAATATCGCAACTATGTGGATTTGTAAAAGGGGCAGATACATAGACAGACTGCTGGTAGACGTTTTAGGCCTAGCCTATGAAACTCCTCGTATCAAGACTAGCTGTTACTCGGCGTGCCATGCTACACCTACTCTCTGCATCTAGAAAAACAAAAATAATTAGAAAAGTAATGTTAGAATCTAATATCGCAACTATGTGGATTTGTAAAAGGGGCAGATATAATAGTAATAGGGGTAGATCAGGCTACCGTAATAACATCCTAAGATCGTATGTATATGCAAGATTTGGGCAATGCGCTATATCCACAGTTCTGGCTACCGTAATAACATCCTAAGAGCGTATGTATATGCAAGATTTGGGCAATGCGCTATATCCACAGTTCAGGCTACCGTAATAACATCCTAAGAGCGTATGTATATGCAAGATTTGGGCAATGTGCTATATCCACAGTTCAGGCTACCGTAATAACATCCAAAGAGCGTATGTATATGCAAGATTTGGGCAATGCGCTATATCCACAGTTCAGGCTACCGTAATAACATCCTAAGAGCGTATGTATATGCAAGATTTGGGCAATGTGCTATATCCACAGTTCAGGCTACCGTAATAACATCCTAAGAGCGTATGTATATGCAAGATTTGGGCAATGCGCTATATCCACAGTTCAGGCTACCGTAATAACATCCTAAGATCGTATGTATATGCATGATTTGGGCAATGCGCTATATCCACAGTTCAGGCTACCGTAATAACATCCTAAGATCGTATGTATATGCAAGATTTGGGCAATGTGCTATATCCACAGTTCAGGCTACCGTAATAACATCCTAAGGGCGTATGTATATGCAAGATTTGGGAAATGCGCTATATCCACAGTTCAGGCTACCGTAATAACATCCTAAGGGCGTATGTATATGCAAGATTTGGGCAATGCGCTATATCTACAGTATAGTCTACCGTATGTTTATACTGAATCTGGAATATGTGCTATATCCACCGTTCCGGCGACCGTGTGTATATATATATATATATATATATATATATATATATATATATATATATATATATATATATATATGTATATATGCAGAAGGAGTAGAGAGTAGTATCTAATGAAGAGGATCCAAGAGAAGCCATCACGTCTCAAGCTACGTGCTTCACAGGCTAATGGCGACTAGAAGCAGCTACCTCTTCGTTCTCCGTCAGGTGGCGGTGTTTAAAAATCCCTAACTACCTCTGCTCGCTTTCTCGGTCTGTAACCGTGTAACAGTATCTCTTTCTCTCGTTCTGAGGTAATTACACGGGGTTCGTACACGCACCTTCTTCGCCTTAACCCGCCAAATAATTACCACCCTCTTGCTTTCTTATTCGACAATCTTCAATACATCCGGTTGAAAGAAAAACCCTCTACGCCGGAGACGCTTGGAATAAGCTCTTGTTGTGAAACATGACCTATAGGAGACTTAATTCTGTCATTAACAATTCCAATAGCGCAATAAGGAACAAACATCATATATTTTATTTCATGTTGAGATGATTCTCAGATAAAATATTTCAATTTGGGGGTGAACATTCGTCCTCTGTTCTCCGCGGTATGAAATCTTGGGGATATTTTCCAATTTCTATTTAACATTTAAATTTAGTAAACAACTCCGCCATTTAGTTTTTTATTTAACTTGTAAAAGTATTCCACTTCCGTGTGTTTTGTACGGTTTAACAATAGAAAATGGCAATAAACGCTTGGCTTGGCTTGTAGTTGGTTGAGTAACCATGGAAGCAAAGCATGTGTAGTTGGCATTTTAAAGGGTAGAAATCAATTGGTTTGATGAAATGCAATTATGATTATTTCACAATAAAAATGAATTGGTGATTTTTATGTCTAATATAAATGGCCATTTTGACGGTTTAGGTTTCTGAAGAATGACCACACAACAGTCATATCCACTTGTTTAGTAGATGCACCTTAAAAATTAAAATCGCGAAAAACTAAACCCAATATCGTCGTTAGAAATGCAAAGTATCGAATGTGAAAATCACCACTTTTCAGAGTGGAAAAGCGTTTATTCGTAACTTTTTTGTTGGGTTAGTCAAATATTAGGCAGATTTGACACTTTGACAGTGGAATACTTTCCTTTTCATAGAGTAAACTAAGATTCAAGATTTTGCCGTAATAAGTCTAGCAGAAATTAGTAAAGATTGAAAATGAAAGATGCATTTTTTCACATTCGATACTTTGCATTTGTATCGACGATATCAGCAAGAGGTTCTCCTAGGTCACATTCAGGGTTTCTCCACTCCAACAAAAGCCACCACAAACATATCGCGCTAGTTCTGACTTGATATGGACATAAGATGAAACGTACCACGAGCCCAGACCGGTACTCCACTAGCCCAGACCCGACTGACTTTCCCCGAGGTTCTATGACCTCTGAAGGCCCATCGCATTATCCTTGCACCGACCCGGAGAGCTGATGGCTCCTGATTATCAACAGAACCATTCTCCACGAGCCCTGAACGGTACTCCACTAGCCCAGAACGACACTCCACGAGCCCTGAACGATACTCCACGAGCCCTGAACGGTGCTCCACTAACCCAGAACGATACTCCACTAGCCCTGAACGGTACTCCACTAGCCCTGAACGGTACTCCACTAGCCCAGAACGATACTCTACGAGCCCTGAACGAAATCCACGAGCCCTGAACGATATTCCACGAGCCCTGAACAGTACTCCACTAGCCCGGATCCGACTCACTTTCCCCGAGGTTCTATGACCTCTAAAGGCCCATCACATTATCCTTGCACCGACCCGGAGAGCTGACGGCTCCTGATTGCCAAGAGCACGCCTACTCCTAACAACCCGAGAACCTGCATCTTCAGCCGGGAAGACTTCGTTATCTTACGTGTCGGGTTTAGCGGACGGCTGGCCAAAGCAACATCAAATCCTATGATCCTATGACTTGGGTGTATTCGTACTTCCTGCAAAGTATGCCATTGTACTACTTTTGTAGTTCTGTTGTTGGCGCTATTACGTTAACACACACACACACGCAAACAAACTAAATTGATATTTTCACGATGGTTACTTAAGTGTTACCTTTGGTCTTTCTCTGCCTCCCCCCCCCCCCCCCCGGCACATCATTGCTGACGTAGGCTACCAAAGAGTAGCCGAAACGTCCTTCATACAGATTTTCACATAAATCCTATTGATGTTTTCCTAGCCGAATCCCAACTATTCCCTGATTGCTTAACTCCTCTTATATTCTGCATTTTTGGTTGTCAACACGGATGAAGAATTGAAGACATTGTTCTTATCTTCTTTCATGAATGCAAGCTCAGTAGCTACGTTCAATCTAAGTGTGCTAATAACTGGTTGTATGAAAATTTAAATGAAATAAAATGACTTACATTTCGTAGAAATACTCGGACTAAAAAAAATATATATATAATAACGTACGCCCAGAAAAAGATAGACAAAGCCTCTAAAGGAGAAATTATTTTCTCCATATGTTTGGCTCAATGTTGGAGCACTGAACTCTGAAGGACGGGAATTCGAAACCCCTTAGCTACCTAATGGCTTTATATTCAAGTGACGTCGCTTGAAGATCGGAGTAGGGGCCCCAGACCGTTTTTAGGCCTACCCAGCGTTTAGGAGTATAGTACTGAGCCTCTCTTTATAGTGTCTGTACCTTTATGTCGGTGATTGGACTTTTTTTTACTTATTTATATAGTTCCAGAGTGACCGTCTCTTTCGTTTTTCCGATGGAAACATGATTATGTAATTTGCAGATGTTGTTCCCTGTTTCCTCGTTCTTGTTGCGATACATTAGGCAAACATGATTGAAAAAATTCTTAGACATTAAACACCCTCATGGAACCGTAATACGATCAATAATTTATGGCGGTTGCGTATGAATGCGTTTCTTTCCCTTAAGTTAGACGCAGTACCGGTACTCATGACTAAACGGTGTACGTAGCCGCAAGAAGGGTACATCCTGGGTGGTCCCGACGGGGAAACCGACCTGAACCCCCTGACACTTCATGTCGACCCAAGGTCCTGGGATTTATGTTGTTCGGAGTTCCGACATAGTCATACGCAGTCATAAATTAATCAACACAGTGTTTGCTTACGGGAGGGCTTTCATCGTCGCGAACTGGCTACGTAATCGGCAAAACTATTTATTACGCATGACCCTATGCAGGTGCTGTGCGGTTCCAGGGCATGGGCGGGGCGCTTTGTATATGATTGGTCATTCCTTGGTTATAGTTGCAACCATCCTCTGAAGCTTTAGGCATGGTCGGTAATATTCTTGTAGCTGTCACAAAACAATAAAGCTTCGGACGCATGACTCTATGCAGGTGCTGTGCGGTTCCAGGGCATGGGCGGGGCGCTTTGTATATGATTGGTCATTCCTTGATTATAGTTATAACCATCGTCTGAAGCTTTACGCATGGTCGGTAATATTCTTGTAGCTGTCACAAAACAATAAAGCTTCGGGCGCATTACTAATTGACGAGATAGCAAGATGCAAATAATAGCACCAAAATAGCGAGCGACTTCTGAAATCGTCAATTTGGGAAATCGACCTATCCAATGTTATTTTGGATGTAAAGGAGTTTCGCGAGAGGATTTCAAACATATATTTTAAACTAACCAATGTAGAAGTCTTAAAATAATGTTCTAGAGTCATAGATGAGCAGAAACCGTATAAGTTCTTGATTCTAGACCATACGGCATGTTCTAGAGTCATAGATGAGCAGAAACCGTATAAGTTCTTGATTCTAGACCATACGGCATGTTCTAGAGTCATAGATGAGCAGAAACCGTATAAGTTCTTGATTCTAGACCATACGGCATGTTCTAGAGTCATAGATGAGCAGAAACCGTATAAGTTCTTGATTCTTGACCATACGGCATGTTCTAGAGTCATAGATGAGCAGAAACCGTATAAGTTCTTGATTCTAGACCATACGGCATGCAAAAGAGATTGTTTAGTCACTATTATGGCAAGATTTTCGTATTTCAAATTACCCATTAAATTCCGGGGAAGCCTAGGGACACCATCGCGTCAGTTATGTCTCCTGATGGACAAAACTAGTAGACCAAATATCATGGGATTATATAGAAAAATATTTTGGAGGGGGCTGCGGAATTTCGTGGGTGCTGATAGCATTTGGGAGTATGGAATACTAACAATCTAGACCTTGGAATAGTTAGCCAATTAAAACGATATTACACTCAAAGGAAATTATTATGCGAAGTAATATAATTTATTTTTAAGGTTTTTATGACTCATTTTTACCGATCTCAGGAGGGAAGACCCACCCTGTCACCGGGGGGGGGGGGAGGCTCCAATGTTTTGGATTCAGGTCCACTTGAGTTGATGCTGTACCACCCTTATATTCAGTGTTTATTTAGTAACAAATGTTAGTCGCGCACGTCCAATCTCAGGAGGGAAGACCCACCCTGTCACCGGGGGGGGGGGGAGGCTCCAATGTTTTGGATTCAGGTCCACTTGAGTTGATGCTGTACCACCCTTATATTCAGTTTTTATTTAGTAACAAATGTTAGTCGCGCACGTCCAATCTGTAGTCGAAAGTGAAATACTTCTTCGGTTTTTGCAGTAAACAGATTCATTGGAAACCACTTTTTTTGTTCAATTTAAGTGAAAAAAAAAATAAATAAATATAACTTTGTCAGATATGCAATTCATTTTAATTATAAAATGTTGTTTTATTCCACATAGGACCAAATCCCAATTATTTTTCAATAAAGATAACCAAAGACAAGACAAAAGCTAAAAGCTATAGGCGGATTGCCTTGACAAGCTGTATTACATGAATATAATGCCTTTGTGAAAGACGTTTTTAATGAATTTAAAAAACCTTTTGTTTGTGTGTCTGTTAACACGATAGCGACCTCAAGTTTTGTTTTAAAGCCACGAATTTTGTTATTTAGTTTAAGAAACGATAAATAATAGCTATATGCATTACCAATATGCACCCTGACGGTCAAAATGCTTCTTGTAAAGCCACAAAACACATGTAGCAAAAAATAAAGTTTGTGTAACGTTTTTGCCAAATTTCTTATTTTTTGATCTTCCTCCTCCTACGAATATACGAAAAATAATTAGTGAATCAGCTGTTGATGACAAATAGTAAGAGCAAAACCAGTACTTTATTTTATATGCATTCTAGGCAAAGTTTTCGGGAATGCAACGTATACTAATCATTTTGCTAAGGAATTTGCTTAGGTTTAGCAGAAAAAAATCAATAATTATGTGAAAAACGATAACCAATACAAAAAAAAACAAAAACAAAAAAAAAAAACATATATTTCCTAATTGTTATACCTCAATTGTATATTTCCTAATACATAAACACAATGTTTACTTTATACCATCCTGTTATTTGTTGGTGGAATATAACTGACAAAGCTGTCACTAGGTCATTGTCCGTGTGTTTGTAGGAAGCGGAACTGAGGTATTTTTTGAGTGCAGTACTTGTCACGATGTATACAGCCTCAGCTGGGATATCTACCAACCATCACGACTGGATAACGGTGGTGATCAGCAGGTATACCAACCGTACACGGCTCCTTAGTGTCTGTCCACATTTCAAACACATTCCAATATTTATCCTTTTAATAGTACACGTGTATATGTATATATATATATATATATATATATATATATATATATATATATATATATATTTATATATATATATATATATGTGTGTTGAATGTGTATACATATTTTCAAATTCTAACGGATCGCTGTCCGCACATAATATATATGGGGGAAACAATAATATCGGGGGCCTTTAACAACGCAATATTACCCAAAACAATGATTTTTAGAATTTTTGTCTGTTTGTCTGTATGTCTGCTGTCTATCAGACACTCTATACACGCTAGGGTTTAGCAATCCCTAAGGGATCAGCTTAGTGGCTCTGTCACGTTTAACAATCCTAGCAGCCTGTATGCTTCATCTAATGTATGCTTCTCGGGCTATATGTACGTCTAATATCGTGTATAGAGAAGCATTACTGTATAGTATAAGTGAACGTTAAAATTTAGATAAAAAAATTTAATTTGTAAAAATTTATTATATCTAGCTTAGTTAATAATTAAAAAAAAATAAAAAAATAAAAAAAAAAAAATCTTCAAGTAATTTTGATTTCTAATGCACAGAACTTGCTTATTTTCACTTTTGGTTTCTTGAAAGCAAGGACGTACTTCTTATTAGTTGAGCAAGATGTCTCCTGACTTTTGTTTTAATAATTCAGAAATAATGACCGTTCGGGGCGTATCAAAGCTGACTGATGTTCCAACATTCCTTAATAATTTGGTTAATAAACTTCACCAATCGTTTAAAGTGGGAGTTCTCTCTACCAAGTTTCGAAGCAGGATCGATAAATATTTGAAAAAAATTGCATATATTTTTACATGAGTGTAACCTTAAAAGCTAAATTATTTTAGCAATTTGCTAATAATACTAACACTAGACCAGAAATTTGCCTCACCGACGTCTGAGCCATTAGCGCCGAAATCCATGGTGCGTTTGTGAATTTTCTCAACGATTCGTGAGATGAAAAAACTTTGCTACAGCTGGAACTCGAACCCAACATCTCCCGCATGAGAATCCAAGGCGTTAGCCACTAGACCACGTGGAGACCCAGGTTTATTATTTTTATTGATAATAAATGTTTGCACGACGGAATCCAGGTATAAAGTAGAAACATTTTTCTGCAACGAGATCCATTTCTTTAATTGTAAGCAGTGGATAGAATGCACCCGGGTGGTCCTTGCCATTACATGCTCACCTAATGACTCGTCGGTAACCCGATGATATATGCAGATTACTGCAGTCTAGAAACCATCCCTGCAATTAGCATGTTGACTAACTTCTTCATTATCTGTAATAATCTCATTCTCTACTTCATCTCTAACATTCACATATATCTGCAATTGATAGAATAAAGTTAGACGAGGTGTCGATTATACAGCAATCGATACACGATAGGTTACGTATCGTCCATGTCGTGTCAAACTATCCAATATGCAAAATCTCGTTTTTCAGATTCGAGACTCTTGGATTGTGTTAGATACGGCTTGTTGCTATTTGTCCCAACTCTAACCCCTTTAGAATAGCATTTAATGCCTTAAATAAAGTATAGAATAAGACCATTCTTCAATATATTACTCCGTCAATGGATAGAATATGTTGGTTCTCTAGTTTGCTCCGATTTGCATATTCGATAGTTCAACATGGTAGGGAAGATATGTAAAAATGTGTTCCTTCTTCCCATATCTAGGGGGGCTTTTAATATTGGCATGAAAGTGTCATCTGGCTGGTTTTCTCCAAAGTTTGTGACAAGGGGGAAATTATAGGCAGACTGTGTGGTCAGTTATATGACAGCCCAGATAATTAATCAAAATAATAAAAATTTACGAACACGCTGTACTGACACACCTCAGCAGCTGATGAACTTGGCGGGCAGGTTTTGACAGTTATTGCAGTGTAAGGTTATTGTACTACAGGTTGAGTGCGGCTGCTACAGTACTATGAATTTGCACGAATTTTCCTTTTGCATGCATCTTCTAAAGGATTGGTGTATGTAGGGACGGTCTGGGACCTTGACTCTGATCCTCGAATGACGACACTATTAAAAGCTTCCAGTTCGCAGCCGATCTTCGAACTCAGACTCTCCACAGCATTTGTTAATTGCTGTAGAAGTATCTTATTGTTGACCGTAGGCACTCAAAGAGAAATAGTGTGGTCAGTACTGTTTTCTGGCCGCCGTAAATTGTACCGAAATAAATTTAATTTGAAAGACTCACTTACCAACACCTGGGGTGGTACAATTTATCCGGATAGACAACGGATAGCCAGGTTCGATGAGGTATGAAACCCAGGTGATCCAAATACAAAAAAAAAGAACACAACAAGATACTCAGAGCAGGTAACTATATTGAGATAAGTACAAAAGGTAATATATATATATATATATATATATATATATATATATATATATATATATATATATATATAGAAATATCACAAGAAGGATTAATATGATTCAAATATTGAATAATATAGTAAAAGGTATCGATAGATAAACATATATGTATATACACCAGATACTGTCAGTAATCTGGGAAGAACAAAAATAGACTCATAATAAAAGCATAAATATATATACACACACATATAGAAATATCACAAGAAGGAATATCACTCAAATATTGAATAATATAGTAAAAGATATCGATAGATAAACATATATGCATATACACCAGATACTATCAGTAATCTGTGAAGAACAAAAATAGACTCATAATAAAAGCATAAATATATATACATATATATTCAGAAATATCACAAGAAGGAATAATATCACTCAAATACTGAATAATATAGTAAAAAGTATCGATAGATAAACATATATGCATATACACCAGATACTATCAATAATCTGGGAAGAAGCCAACAATTGGACTCTCGATAAAAACATAAATATATATATATATATATATATATATATATATATATATATATACACCAGGTATAATCATTAATGTGGGAAGAAGCAAAAATATAGACTTTGAATAAAATCTTGAACATACACCAGATACAATCAGTAATCTGGGAAGAAGCCAAAAATAGACTTTCGATAGAGGCACAAACACATATATATTAAATATATTTAATTTGGGAAAAGACACTTCTCAAAAACTCATAAAATTCCATAGTCTGGCCTGGCCAATAATTACATGAGAATAAAATTTTGGTAATCTGGCATTGCCAATAACTTATTTAGCGATAGTAAACTTAACTTTTCCCAAATTTTTAAACTAAGCACAATATAGTTACTTGCACTCATGGCAGTATTTGAACGACAAAATTTTACATAATGAGGCCTGGAGATAAACAAAACGTGGAGCCTGGTGTCCAGCAGAAGATAAAATGTATGGGTTACTCACTCATTTGTCCCACAATATGCTCTAAAAGCCTACCACATGGAGTTCCAATCACATGTTCAGCCAAAACGATAAACGGACAAGACAAATGCCGCCTCTTCGTGCTACTGGATCTTCAGTTTCATTATTAACAAGAAGGACGCCTCAGTCCCTCCTTAAAAGCTGGAAACCTCATACTTGCAACAAAAAAAAACTTTTCTTCCCTGGCACGAGCGTCTACCTACCCATTTTCTCACCGACTCCCCTAGAACCGACGCCTCTCCTCCAAGGCCTACCGACCACGGGAAAAAAACAGAAGAATAAAAATATTAAATTGTATACAAAATCTATTACATCCAAAATGGAGAAGAAAATTGACTATCTTTTGTGGATAGTAAACATTTACAAGTGGTGCGAATTCCGAATAAAATATAAAACATAAAATGTTATCAGTCCAAAGAGGTAGAGAAAGCAGGTTCTCACTCCCCGCAGGGCGCCACGTCACAAAATCCTCTTTTGCAGGTACCCTTGGTAAACGTTTGGTTGAGAGTAGGTATGTTCTGTGACCCCGATCCCTGAATGACGTCACTAGAGTATAAAAACATTCAGTGCGCGGCCGGGTTTCGAACTCACTTCCTCTAGATCGTGAGTTGACTGCGCTATCCCAGAACATCCCCGCAATCAACAGCTCTTCGAAATTTGACGGACTGACAAACACATGTTTTACTTATTTACTTTATTCTCTTCAACAACTAAGCTAATAGCACTAGACTATATGTAAGCCTTTTATAACGACACGTGGACGGTCACCCATTCAGGTACTGGCCACGCCCGACGTTCCTTACCGGTGATCGACGGGAATCGGTGCATTCAACGGCCGTTTACCGCAAGTTTTATTATTGATATTTCTACTTCTTCCTACATATCTGCCTTGAATCCAATAACAAAGTTGCAATTATTATTAGAAAAATAATTTAGATAAAAAATAAATAACGCTCTCAAGGAAAAAATAAATAAAACCTAGGAATAATCTAGAAAAATAATCTCTCCCATTTTAATAGAAAGCCTTAAAGATATTGATCTTAGCCGATAATAGCGAATGAATATCACGAATAATGAGTAATATCACAACCTAACACGAATAGCATATCATTATCCCGAGAACTCATTCACTTTCTGCTAGAATATCAGAAGTGTAATTACTTGCGTCAGATTTTCGTAATATTTCTTTTGCTAAGAAGGGCGTAGAGTTAGCTTATGCAAATTCGAAACCATGTTCGCTTTCTTAAGCAGCAATAATGGAAACACCTTTTGCACCATTATTGCGGTGGTAGAAGTCTCGGAGGCCTTACAAATCGTGCTATAGTTGTTCTTATCAATAATAGTATTGTTATCAGCAATGCTTTCCAAACAGTCCCTTTTGAGCTTCATTGAAGATGGCTGTTTGTTAGGAGTATAGAAACTAGGCGTACACAGTCAGGATTTGCTCAGAGAAAGTCTGTGCTTTGTGGTTATGAAGTGTAAGTAGAGAGAGATAATGAAACACCAAGTTCATTGAAATTAGTTCATGGCTAGGATAAGGAATGGAACTTTATTTCTACAGCAAATCTTTTTATATTTACTACTAGATCTGATATGTTTTGTATATGTCACATTTTTTTTAAAAATTAAAATGTTTTATAATTTTTACAAAAATAAGCTCTTAGTGCGGTTCCTCCCCCCGAATAGGGAGGAAACCCGCTCATGAGATCAGTCGCGCTTAAATAAATGTTGACACATTTACTATTCACGGAACCTTGCTCTAAGATATTCTCGGGAATGAGGGGAGCACTTCTGCAAAGAAATGTAGGGATTGAAAATGATTCTCCGGAAGTTAAGGGTAGAATACTGCAAAAAAAAGGTTTTCTCAAAACACTTCGGACTCCTTACTCTTTCTCATATCTTAGATTGCTCAGGACTCCTTACTCTTTCTCATATCTTAGATTGCTCAGGACTCCTTACTCTTTCTCATATCTTAGATTGCTCAGGACTCCTTACTCTTTCTCATATCTTAGATTGCTCAGGACTCCTTACTCTTTCTCATATCTTAGATTGCTCAGGACTTCGAAGTAAATAACTCCTCCTGAAATACCATGAAGATATCTCCTCTTACAAACACTTCGGACTCCTTACTCTTTCTCGTATCTTAGATTGCTCAGGACTTGGAAGTAAATAACTCCTCCTGAAATACCATGAAGATATCTCCTCTTACAAGCACTTCGGACTCCTTACTCTTTCTCATATCTTAGATTGCTCAGGACTTGGAAGTAAATAACTCCTCCTGAAATACCATGAAAATATCTCCTCTTACAAACCAAAACAGAGTGTACTCTTAGTGAGAAAGTTAAAGTTTTCGATTAGTCACCGGAGCAGTTGTACCTATAAGGAAGATAATCAGATACTTTTTAGTGACAAGTGACTAAGCATTAGTATACGCAGCAAGCTTGGGTGTATAGAAGGCAAGTAAGCCTTAGTTGAGGAAGAATTAAAAAAATAGAATATATTAACAGAGGCAATTTTGATATTTTTTTTAAAAATTGTCTTGTATATCATTGTATTTAAAAATAGTTGGAAACTACCGGTACACTAAGTGTATCTATTGGAAACTACCGGTACACTCAGTGTATCTATTGGAAACTACCGGTACACTCAGTGTATCTATTGGAAACTACCGGTACACTCAGTGTATCTATTGGAAACTACCGGTACACTCAGTGTATCTATTGGAAACTACCGGTACACTCAGTGTATCTATTGGAAACTACCGGTACACTCAGTGTATCTATTGGAAACTACCGGTACACTCAGTGTATCTATTGGAAACTACCGGTACACTCAGTGTATCTATTGGAAAGCTTACTAAATTCCCTAGAATAATTGTTCTCATGTTTCGAAAGGATGGTCTCATCTGTGGATATCGGATCTTAACATTAGATTTCGACGGTTTCGTCCATTTATCGGACGATGGTCTGTCTCTGATTGGATATTTTTTTTTAATGGGTTGCGTTATTTTACTTGCAAGTACCCGTAACATGATTCCATTAGTAAAATATGATAAGTAAATATGAAACAGTATAGTATTACTTGCAAGTACCCGTAACATGATTCCATTAGTAAAATATGATAAGTAAATGTGAAACAGTATAGTATTACTTGCAAGTACCCGTAACATGATTCCATTAGTAAAATATGATAAGTAAATATGAAACAGTATAGTATTACTTGCAAGTACCCGTAACATGATTCCATTAGTAAAATATGATAAGTAAATGTGAAACAGTATAGTATTACTTGCAAGTACCCGTAACATGATTCCATTAGTAAAATATGATAAGTAAATGTGAAACAGTATAGTATTACTTGCAAGTACCCGTAACATGATTCCATTAGTAAAATATGATAAGTAAATGTGAAACAGTATAGTATTACTTGCAAGTACCCGTAACATGATTCCATTAGTAAAATATGATAAGTAAATGTGAAACAGTATAGTATTACTTGCAAGTACCCGTAACATGATTCCATTAGTAAAATATGATAAGTAAATGTGAAACAGTATAGTATTACTTGTTGTTGAAGTTGATAGAGTGAGTAACTTTCGCTTAGATTTGTCCAATGCCAGTTTTATGTGGATTTAGGCACCTGAAATCTTGCTTTTCTTGAAGTATGTATCTACATATTACACTAAATGTTCAAACAATGTGTTTCTGTTCCAAGTTTTCCACATGCCACGAAGGATCCAACGAAAACGCGCTAAGATGACACAGTTCCTGCGAATAGGAATATTTTCTTATGCCAAGGAACTAAATAAAAGGTTTCTCGATACACGAGCTTCAAGATCCACATTCGATATGACCCGCGGACTAAGCGGTCCTAGACATCCGGAGGTCCTAGACATCACGCCTGGAGGTCGGATCGAGAGAGAAAACATTATTTAAAAATATAAATAAAATGGGCTGCCAATTACATTGGACTGCTAGATACCCAGCGTGCTTATCATCCATTCGGAAATACAGGTATTGTGGGGTCAATTTAAGGGTGGTTAAAGAAAGGCAGATCACAACATTCCTGACAGGCTACAAATGATGCTTTGATCGTGTACGACGCATCCCTCTCTTTTCTTCCCTTATATGACCTGACAGGAGTCGGTAGGGATTTTTCAAAAAGATTGGACTTTACGAGTGCATTAGTAGAAGATGAAATATACCTCCTTGACTCCATAGTTACTCGAGCAGCGATAAATCTTCCTTACTATGGTTCTGCTAAATTACACAAATTCAGGGTTCTCAAACTACTGACTTCCCTCAAATATCCGGTTTCCATATCCATGATCAGTATTGCCAAAATGGATTGTCGCGGTTCGGGTATAATAGTTGATAATATCATCCACTTTCAGGAACTGCATCATTTTACAGTGCTTTGTTCATATCCCTAGTGTCATTAGCAGGAACTGCGTCATCTTACCATGCTTTGTCCATATTCCTAGTTGGAATATGGAAAGTTGAAAATAGAAAAAGTTAATGTTTTGTCTTAATATTTCCATGAAATGTAAAGGTATGTAAAATGAAATCACAATGCGATGTAAGATGTTAGCAACCACAACAAGAAACTGACAGTATCCTAAACAGAAATCACAATGCAATGTAAGATGTTAGCAACCACAACAAGAAACTGACAGTATCCTAAACAGAAATCACAATGCGATGTAAGATGTTAGCAACCACAACAAGAAACTGACAGTATCCTAAACAGAAATCACAATGCGATGTAAGATGTTAGCAACCACAACAAGAAACTGACAGTATCCTAAACAGAAATCACAATGCGATGTAAGATGTTAGCAACCACAACAAGAAACTGACAGTATCCTAAACAGAAATCACAATGCAATGTAAGATGTTAGCAACCACAACAAGAAACTGACAGTATCCTAAACAGAAATCACAATGCGATGTAAGATGTTAGCAACCACAACAAGAAACTGACAGTATCCTAAACAGAAATCACAATGCGATGTAAGATGTTAGCAACCACAACAAGAAACTGACAGTATCCTAAACAGAAATCACAATGCGATGTAAGATGTTAGCAACCACAACAAGAAACTGACAGTATCCTAAACAGAAATCACAATGCGATGTAAGATGTTAGCAACCACAACAAGAAACTGACAGTATCCTAAACAGAAATCACAATGCGATGTAAGATGTTAGCAACCACAACAAGAAACTGACAGTATCCTAAACAGAAATCACAATGCGATGTAAGATGTTAGCAACCACAACAAGAAACTGACAGTATCCTAAACAGAAATCACAATGCGATGTAAGATGTTAGCAACCACAACAAGAAACTGACAGTATCCTAAACAGAAATCACTATGCGATGTAAGATGTTAGCAACCACAACAAGAAACTGACAGTATCCTAAACAGAAATCACAATGCGATGTAAGATGTTAGCAACCACAACAAGAAACTGACAGTATCCTAAACAGAAATCACTATGCGATGTAAGATGTTAGCAACCACAACAAGAAACTGACAGTATCCTAAACAGAAATCACAATGCGATGTAAGATGTTAGCAACCACAACAAGAAACTGACAGTATCCTAAACAGAAATCACAATGCGATGTAAGATGTTAGCAACCACAACAAGAAACTGACAGTATCCTAAACAGAAATCACAATGCGATGTAAGATGTTAGCAACCACAACAAGAAACTGACAGT